>CABHPQ010192195.1:0-26014 GCA_902168405.1 Peromyscus aztecus | reverse complement strand
GTGTGTGTGTGTGTGTGTGTGTGTGTGTGTGTGTGTGTGTGTGTGTGGTGTTCATGTGCATGTGAGTATGTGTACGTGGGTGTGGTGATATGTTGTCTACCCTAATAAACTTGCCTGAGGATCAGAGAACAGACACTAGATTAGAAACAGAGCCAGGCAGTGGTGGCATACACCTTTAATCCCAGCACTTGAGAGCTCATGCCTTTGATGGGAAGCACACACGCCTTTAATCCCAGGAAGTAATATGGCAGAGCAGAGAAAGGTATATAAGGCATGAGGAGACAGGAGCTCACTCTCTTTAGGCTGAGGATTTCAGAGAGGTAAGAACTAGTGGCTGGCTGCTCTGCTTCTCTGATCTTTCAGCTTTCACTTTGATATCTGGCTCTGGGGTTTTTATTATAAGACCATTTAAGATTTGAACAACAAGAGAGTGTGCCACAAAACACTTGCATGGAAAGGGTCTTCCGTTTTATTATTAAACTGTTCACTCAACAGCAAGCATGGAAAGACCTAATTTGCAGGTCTTGAAAATCTAGGAATCAAAACAAAATCAGGGCTGTGTCCCCAGAAGAAACTGATGGAACCAGACTCCTGTGCCTAAGACACAGATGGCCTCTTGCAGACACCTGGGCAGCAGCCTCTGGGGAGGAAACAGAGCTGAGAGCACCATCAAGTTTCTAGGACAGACAGCTCAGATTTGGTTCCCGCCCAGCCCACAGAAACCTAGCAAAGGTTCCCTTGCTTTGGGTGTGGTGTGGTGTCCTGTGGTATAATATGGCGTGGTGTGGTACAGTGTGGTGTAGTGTGGTGTGGCATGATATAGTGTGGTGTAGTATGATGTGGTGTGAAGTAATGTGTTGTGGTATAATGTAGTGTGGTATGGTGTAGTAGAGTATGGTGTGGTGTGGTATGGTATAGTATAGTATGGTGTAGCGTGATACATAGTGTGCTGTGTTACGGTGTTGTTGGTGTTAATCACAATGGCGAGAATAAGACCACTACCACAATTTGAGTTGAATTTGAAGCAAGTTTGATTTTTTTTTAATGGGGTGCACCCAAGAGCTGGCAAGCACTGGTTAAAGAGAGCAAAAGTTGAATACATCTCTTGAGCCCTTTTTAAGGAGTAAAATCACAAGTAGTTTTACAGAAGAGAGGCAATGGGACAATGAGGAAATACAAAAAAAAGTCTTAAAAGTAATCATGTGGTCACCATGTGATTTAGGGTCAAGGTATTCTCAAAAACAAATCAAGGTCATGGGTTGGGGAAGGTCAGGTTCCAGGACACAGAGAGCAACTCAACTCTTACAGTAAGAGAAACTTATTTTTAACAATACAGCATAATGGCTCCTGCCTTCAAAAGGGAGTCAGGCAGGTTTCTCAGCGGTATGGTGTAGTGTGATGTGGTGTGCTGGAATGTGGTATGTGTGGTACAGTAAGGGGTGCTGTGCTGGGCTGGGCTGTGCTGTGGTATGGCATGTATCGTATACTATGGTATGCCGTACAATGGTATGATGTTATGATAGGGTGTAGTGTGGTGTGATGTGATATGGTGTGATATGGCACAGTATGGCATAATATGGTGTGGTATGGTATAGTATGGTATAGTGTGATGCTGCCTGGTGTGTTGTGGCATGGTATAGCATGATAGGTTTGCTATACAGTCTAAGATATTGTGGTGGTGTGTGATATGTGGGGTATAGTAATTGTGTTTGTTGTATGGCATGGCATGGTGTGATGTGGTATGGCATGGCACGGCATGATATGGTGTGGCATGGTGTGGTATGGTTTGATGCTGTAAAACTTCTGTCCAATATCATGCAGAAGTAGAAACTTACAATAACACAACAAGATGTAAAAAGAGCAACAGCCCCATGTCCTGGACTTTCTAGTTGCCCTGTCCAGGAGCCCGTGGCTGTACTCACTGCTAGCTGCTGACATCTCAGTGATGTGCTCTTGCTAAAATTACTTCACTTGTGATTAAGGTGTTAGCTACTGACGGACTGCCATAAACGATGACGTATAGCTTGACTTACGCCCTTCGCTACTGTGTCTAGTCAAGTACATCACCATTTAACTTTCCTGCTGGCTCCTTTGGAAAAGTAATACACCATCCTTTCCTACTCCATCTCATAAAAAACGTTATGTTCTGACCCCCAAATGTACACACACACTCATAAGATGTGATGCACAATCTACACTTGCTCCATGGACCCATCAGCAGCTTTTCTGGGAAGCGGATTCCAAATGTCCCACCAAAGGTACTTTCCTTCTTCCTTCTTCCCTCCCTTCCTCCCTCCCTCTCTCCCTCCCTCCCATTCTTCTATGTGTGTCAGCGCGTGACACACACACACACACACACACACACACACACACACACACACACGTGTTCTCAGATGGGGTCACGTGTTTCCTATAGCTCACATTAGCTCAGGTTCACTCTGTGAGGAAACCCTGGAGCTTCTGACCCCTGAGTGCTGAACTGCGGGTGTGTGCCGCCATGGCCCAGCAGCGGTCATCTTCCCCCCAGGTTAGGAACATGCGTTTACGGAGCCTGATAGCAGGCTTTGGTCTCATCTCTTTATTAGAGTAAGTATTGCTTTTCCTGAACTTTCTAACAGCTTTCATTTTTAAAGAATTTGACTTCTTCACCATCTTTTATTTCAGTTTGTTTCAGCTTCCAGGATCTATTCTATTTAACTAAGTTTCCTCCGCCTCTAGGAGGCCTTCCCTGATTGTGCTCTGCCATCCCTCCAGCCACACACCCTCTGCTGTGGGTTGAACATGAAATGTCCCCATACACTCCTGTCTGAACACATGGTCACTTGCTGGGGCCTAGCAGGCTGAAGTGTATCGCTGGGGCTGGGACTTGGAGTTCCTTAGCCTGGGCCAGATCTTGGCCTTTCTCTGGGCTCTGACTATGAAGACAAGTGATCATGTGCCCCACACCTCTGCCACTGTGCCTCCGCTGCCTCCGTGGGCTGAATCACCTGGAATACTGAGCCAAATAAACCCTTCATTCTTTAATTTGCTCCTTGTAAGGTATTTTGTCCCAGGAATGAGGAAAAAATTAGCACACCCTCACCCCTTAGGAGTTTCCCTCATGCTGGGCAAAACCTGTCAAGTCTGGGTCACATTTTTTTCTTCCTTCAGCTGAATACAAATTTATGTCTAGGAAAGAACATTTACGTCTAGGTAACATTTTTAAGTATGTCCATATTCCATATTGTATAATCCTCTCTATGTGGTTTGCTGTTAGTTTATCTGGGTACAGAAAGCTCTCACGTCTTTCCAATAGTTCAGCTGGATAAAGAAATCTCAATCTAAAGTCACTGTTGTCAGAATTTCAAAGAAACCATTCTGCTACCGCTAACAGTCATTGTGGGTAACAACAGAACTCCTTGAAAACTTATTCTTGTGGATAGAAAGGCCCTTTCTGCATAGTTAGCTTTCTAAATTCCTCAGGAATGTACACATTGGGGTCTGTCTCATTCCAGGACCTGGGAACCCTACAGGATTGTTCAGTCTAACTTTTGTCCTTTTTTTCTGGAAAAATCTCTCTCCTTTTCATGTAATTTCTTCTACTCTGTATTTTTATTTTTTACTGAGTTTGCTCTTTGACAGTGTTATGTATACATAATGTTTGTTTTTATTGCCTCCTGCACAGCAGGTGCTAACCCTCACACATTGCTCTTCGGGACCTTTTCTTTTCTTCTCTGTGTGTACTGTCAGTTTTGCTATTATTTCCTTGACTTGGTTTTCTGTATTTAACTTCCAACTCTCAACTGGTTTGTGTTTAATCCAAGCAATTACTTTTTATGAAGAGTTATTTTTCATTCTGCAGTTGTCCCCTTTTTCTCTTATGAAATGCCTTTTTCTATTCAAACAATACCTCTTGATGTTCTGAGAACACAAAATTATCGAATTGATTTCTTCTTCGAAGGAAAGATGCTCCTTGTGTTCCACATCTGACTCTGTCCCCACCCCAGTGCACCATGGGACATTTCTTTCTCCTTTTGCTTATAGTATATCATACAACCATGCTGTATCCCTTAGAATGAGGAGCAGAGAAATCAGCAGAATCAGTGGATTTCACACCCAGGCTGAAATGGTCTGGTCTTCTTAGGTCACGATGAAGTTTACATTTCTGTGACATCTATGATGAGTATGAAAGCCACAGTGCTGTCTGGCATAGGAAAATCCAAACTCAGATGAAAGAGAACACTTCAGTTCTATCTAAACGTGAGCACGGTCTACCCTCGGATGCCTGTTTCTGCTCTCTGTGGCTTTCCCTTGCTTCTGTATATCAACACTCCTTTTATGATGTATGAACACAGATGGCTTCATGAAAGCAGAAATTGCCTTTGTGTCTCCTGATGTGTGTCTTCTAATTACCAAAAATGAGGAAACCGAGACAAAGGTCACACAGTAGTTAGTGTGATAAAAGAAATAAGGGTTATAGTAGGAAGTCTTGGGACTTATCTTAGTCTATGTGTGTGGGGGTGACAAAAACCCTGACTCGGTCACTTATAAAGTACAGAAATGTATTCCTCTCATTCCTTGAGGCTGGTAAGGTCAAAACCAAAGGACCAGACGACTCAGCGTCTAGCGAGGACTGTTCTCTGCTTCCAAGGTAGTATCTTCTTACTGTGTCTCCATGTGCTGGGTGGGGACAAATTCTGTGTCTTAACATGGCAAAAAAGAAGGAAAATTAGGAAGGCAAAGGGACAGGACTTTTACTACAATGCCTTCTAAAGAACCACACGGCTGTTAAAAGGTCAGAACAGGCATGGCTCAATCATTTCACGAAGACCCCACCTCCCAACATGGCCACTCCAGGGGCCAAGTTCCTTCTCTGCTCTGTCCTCTGGTCTTGCTGGTTTGTGTTAGACTTATCTTGCCCAGACATGAGCTTGTAGTAAGTTGGGTCAACATTTGGAACTGAATCCTGGAAACAGAAATCTGGGGCATTTTAAATCCCAACAGGAGCTAACAAGATGGCAAACCTTGGTGACCTGAGTTCTATCACCAGGGCTCACACAATGGAAAGAGAGAACCAACTCACACAAGTGTGGAGGTGTACACACACACACACACACACACACACACACACACACACACACACACTCTTGCATGGTGAACAAATAAGTATAATGAAAAAAATCAAATTCCAACAGATCTTGCAAAATACCAAAACTATCTAGTGACTTTTGAAGGCTCAAGACGGTATCTCTGAGAGTATTTCCAAAAGTCCATCCAATCATTTGTGTGGATGTGCAGGTAAAAACCTTTTAATAACATAGTTCTTCAGTTCTCTTAGGCTGCTGTTTTAGTTATCTAGTTAGTTAGTTAGTTAGTTAGTTAGTTAGTTAGTTAGTTAGTTGGTAAAAATGTCTCACCTTTGGTTCCATACTATCCTATAACACAGGCTGTCCTTGAACCGGTAGCTTCAGCCTTCCAAGTACTAGGATTTCGAGTTTGAGCTAACATGCTTGGGTTCTTCAACATTCCTCCTGGTGTTTAGAGAGCTGATTTAAGAGACTTTGAAGAGGATTCTGAGTTGGAAGGTGGTAGCATTACAGATCCCAGATTGCAGGACCTGTGACACCTTCCATTCCCACATCCATGACCGTGGCAACTTTTACAAAAGAAAGAATTTAATGGGAGCTTGCATACAGTTTCAGAAGTTTAGTTTATTATCCTCATGGAAGAGAGCATGACAGCACACAGGCAGACATGGTGCCGGAGAAGTTGCTGTGAGTTCTACATCTCGATCTGCAGGCAGCAGGAAGACAGTCACTGGGACTGGCTTGAGTATCTGAGACCTCAAAGCCCACCCCCAGGGACACACTTCCTCCAACAAGCCCACACTTCCTAATCCCTGTTGACTAAGTATTCAAATATCTGAGCCTACATTGGGGTGAGGGGTGGGGGCATTCTTATTCAAACCACCATACCTTGTTCCCATTCTTCTAACAGTTTCCACCACTCTTGTTTGGAAATCTTCAATTTTATAATCAGAACCTTCAGTCAGATGTGATATCTGCTTACTTCTGCAAAGGGTTCACAGAAAAAGGGTCGACGTTGACAAGCTAGAAGGAAGTTTCAGAACATAAGGAAAAAGAGCTTCAAGAACTACAGGACTTAAAGGGAATGGAATCAGAACTACCCAGGTCATTTCTCAGGTGAACACAGAGAGAACACGGCTAGCCACTGGCATGGGTCTCACCCTGGACTCACCTACCCTTCTATTAACGGCTGCTTGGGTGGCTGCTTCCCTTCTCCAGGTTCTGATCACTCGTTTCTGAAATGAGGTGCCGAGGTCGATGACCCCTAGGGATTTCTGCCCAACCTTTAGCATCCCTTTTTTCTATGACACAAATTTTTAAACCTTTTTCCCTGGACATGCAGATCGAACACCAGCCATTGAAATGTCCCCTTCCTGTGGCAGTACTGTTTCAAGCTGAAACCCACAGCATTCATTATCAATGTGTTGAGTGTGTTTCAGACCTCACAAAAGTTGAAAATTGTACATATTTGAGTGATAAGTGCATTAAAAACCTTTTAAAAGTATTCACATCGGCTTTGGACTCTATTTCAGGGTCATTTTCAACTTGAACGGTGATGTTGACATTGAATTATAAATACTGAGAGTGTAAATACACATATCCAGTTACAGAATACAAGTAGATAACACTGCTTAAATAATTAACTTGGACAAAACAAAAATCTCAAGTGTAATGTATGGACATTTATGCTTCAGTTTGAAAAATGGGTAGGGTGACTTCTTTTTTGAGTCAGAGGCTCAGGTGAGCAAAGGCCTCCATAAACCCTCCTTGACAGCATCCAAGTTAATGCCAAGTCATATGCTCTCTGGGAGATATCCAAGTGACAACTTACTTGTAGAAATACAGAAGTGTATCTTGATAAGGTATTTTATTTGAATAGGCCACTGTACATTCTCCAGTGGGCAAGAATGTTCCCCTAAAAGTTACATAGCTGAGCAATCTTACTGCTCATTAAGGACCCATCAAGGAAGGCCATCTGGGCCCCTGGACCTCCACAATTCCAGTGACCTCAGGAATATCCATTCTACGTCTAAAGTTTCTCTAGCAAAGCTAACTAAACCAAAACTAGCTTCAGTTTGGGCAGTAACCCAATTCAGCATCATGACAAAGTAAGGAGAGAGCAAAATGATATGAGCAAAGACCTCAGGGAGCTGCAGCACCAGATGACAGCCTATGCATCTTACCTGGACCTTAATCCCCAGTCATTCGAGGAGTATGTCGCTGTCTTAAATATGGAGTGAGATCCATACAGAGTGCTCCCTTTAATGTCATCCCAGAAAACACTTGTGAATGTGTCGGTCAATTCAGGAGCTGTAATTCTGCAGAAGGACATGTACTTTCATGTCAAAGAACCATAAGATGAGTCTTACCGGCCCCTGAACACAGACTCCTACGTGGCCATTCTTGCTGAACAGACCCCCAAGCACAAAGCAACATTGGTTATAGGTGGAAAGCAGAGAAATGTACTGGTTCTCTGAAAAAAAACTAGGGAACTGACATAATAAGAATATCTCGCAAATGAAACCCAGGGGTTCCTCAGATATTTGGTGGATCTCTGGAAGCTTTTTTCTTCTGTGCCATCATGGTGGGCTCTTTAAAGTTCTACCATGGTCAGGTCTATAAAGAATTTGTCTCAAATGTCAATTCCAGAAGAGCCTGACTTGAGAAGAAAATTAAAATCAGACCAGAATAACGGTATGACTCAAGCGGGCTTGAATCTGGAACCACCACTCCAGTTGCTGTGGTCATAACAGGATGATGGAAAGCCACCACATCCCCAGCCCTGAGCAAAAAACAAGGCACAAGCCCTGCTTCCTGCCATCTCTGTATTCGGAACCAGCAGCAGTGGCAGAGGGATGGTTTGGAGAATGATAGCTCTTGGGATGCCTCCCGCCCGGGAAACACACCCCTGACAACATTTCAGCCCTCCAGAAAGTACACCACAGATACAGAGCTTCCTCTGTGACAGAGGGATTCAAGTGAGTACCACAAGTGAAAGCCACCATGGCGAGAAAGATTAAATTAGAGAAACAAAAGCCTCGCCTCCCCGGGCAGAGCACAGTTAAGGACAGCAGAGCCTGTTCTATTTCGGCTCACACTGCTGAGCTTCCCATGCAGAAATTTAATAGGAAGACAGTGCGGTGGAAAGGCTGGGGGTTTGATGGGATTGCTCCCAGCACAGTGAACTGGAACAATTGATAAAGACATACAGTAGCGTTGCTTTGCTTTGAACTGTCCCCCTCCCACTGAAGACATGGATAGCCCTTGGAGGACTGAAGTGCTCTATTATAAGCAGAACTCTAGAGCAAACCATCTCTGCAAGCAGGCATGCCGGCAAGTGACAACCGAGACCTAAGGGGGAGTTTAACAATATGTTTGTGACAGATAAGTTTGAATATTCAGGAGTGGAAAGATAACATTTCTCAACTGCTTCTTTAATTACAGCCTTGGAAGAGGAGGCTGTCAGCTCCACCTTCATCCAGGAAGCTGTCTGTGATGTCTCCATTCATTATGACTGTCTTTGTACTCCAGGGAGGTTCTCAATTGCCCTGCACCACTAGTGCCTTGTGGTGGGTCTCAGAGAGGGGCAGAGGCTCATTCCACACCAGGGGTCAGTGGTCAGGACAGTTCTGCAAAAGGTTGAGGGTCATGTGTTCAACCTCACAAAGCTATGCCTTTGAGGAGGAGCCCATCAGAGCTAATATCATGACCATTCCACAGCACTGCCCATCTGCCCACCAAACACCAACATCTATCATGCTCTAACTGAACCAGACCTGTCTGATTCACTGAGGTCTTTGTAAAGGAGTACATTTAGGAAATACTTGTATGCATAATTTTTAAAAGCTAAATAATATGTAGGAATCCCCAAGATGAATGAAACCCCTTCAACTGTGGGTTTCATCTCATGACTCACTTCTAAAGAACAAGGTATAGAAATGTAAAGTAGTAACTCTGCCGTGTAGTCGACCAGTAGCCACCACCAAAGCCAAAGGGCCAAGACGTCTTCTGTTCTTCCTCCATGGGCACAGTGGCTGCACCTGAATCGACTGCCTTTTCAGCCAGTCACTGTGGCTCTGCAGTTCTGGCCCGCTTCTCAGGCAGAGGCCTGGAGGGACTTTTACATCCCGCTGGATCTGCCTCCTGCCACCGCCACCAAATGTAGTTTTTAACGAAATTGCTATCATTCTACTTATCAATAAGACTCAGGAGTCAGAGGTAAGGGGTGAAAGCCTGCTAGCTCAGAGAGGATGAGGAGCAGCTAGCTTACCTTCTCTCTTTGCTGGTGTTTCAGAAAGATAGCATCCCTTCTGATTCAGAACTATGAAAGTTAAATAAAGCTGACTTTTTAATTTGAGTAAGTAGAACTGATAAAAGTATACTAAAGGAAAAGAGGGAGAGAACCCTACAGAAATAAAATCAAAGATTGAAAAAGAGACCCCCATAACCAGCACTCAAGGTAATCCCTAGCAAAGTCTTAGTTACTGTTCTCTTGCTGTGAAGAGACACCATGACCAAGGCAACTTTTAAGAGAAAGCGTTTAGTTGGGGCTTGTTTCCAGTTTCAGAGGGTGAGTCCACGCCCATCACGGCTGGGACTGTGGCAGCAGGCAGGCTGGAATGGTGCTAGAGCAGTAGCTGAGAGCTTATATCCTGATCCACAGGCAGGAGGCAGAGAGAGATTGACTGGGCCTGGTATGGACTACTGAAGCTTGGCAGCCCACCTCCCAGGGACACAGATCCTCAACAAGGCCCAAACTCATAATCCTTCCCAAACAGTCCACTAACTGGGAGCCAAGCCTTCAAACATACAAACCTATGGGGCCCATTGTCATTCAAACCAGCACACTGGGCATCTAAAAAAGTCAAATCAAATTGGGCCAGATATGCAAATGTAAGTGCTGGAACTATGAAGCAGTCAAAAACAGGAGGGGCGCTCCAGGACATTGGTCTGGGAAAGAATTCTCTGGATGTGACTCCAAAACACAGCTTCAAAAGTAGAAATTGGCGAACGGAATTACATCAGACTATAAAGTACCAGAACAATAAATGAACAGCCAACAGAGAGAAGGGAGTGGGAGGAAATAATTGCAGACTATTTATCTGGTAAGGGGATGAGTCTTAGGGATGTAATAGGAACCCAGTCAAGGGCATGAAAACTAAATAATCTGATTTTAAAATGAGTGAATGAGATGAAAATACATCCCTCAAAGAAGGACATACAAATGGCCAGCAGGAGTATGAAAATGAAAATGTTCAATATTCTAGCCATCAGTAAGATGAAAATCTAAACCACAAGGGGAGTTGCCTCACTCCGGTTAGAAGGGCTGGTATTACAAAGACAAAAGAAAAAAAAAGACAAATACCAGCACAGACACAGAGAAGAGGACTCTCGCATAATGTTGGTCGCAAAGTAGTGTGTTATGGAAAACAAAAACTGGAATTGTGAACAGTGGGCAAAGACACTTGCCAGCAAGTGTCTACCTGAGTTCTAATACCTAGGACACATATGGTAGAAGGAGAGAGCAGTCTCCCACAAGCTGTCGTCTAACTAACACATGTGTGTCATAGCACTTACACACACACACACACACACACACACACACACACACACACAGATAATGTAGTCGCTTGTCTGTCATTTGTTTTTAGAACTACCATGTAAGTCAGTAATTCCAACAACTGGAGTAGAGACAGAAGAAACTGACTCCATCTATCAGGGACACACCAGCTCACCATGCTCACTAGGGCACTATTCTAACTATAATAACATATGGAAACAACTTAGATGTCCACTGGCAGAGGAATAGATGTAGAAAATGTGGCGGATAGACACCATGGAACATTATTTGCCCAACAAAAGATAGAAATCCTGTCATTTGGAGGGGACATTGTGTTTAGTGAAATAAGGCAAGGATAGAAAGACAGACCACATACTCTGGAAGTTCAAGAGGCTGACCTCGTTGACATGAAGGACGGAAGCAGGTGAGGGCTGGATGCAGAGGAGGTGGTGATAAGATAGTGAATAGGTGCTGGGTTCAAGTGGATCAAAGCCATGGCTTCCAGTGTCCACAGCACAGCAGAGTCACTGTGGCTAACAGAAATTAACCGTAGCTAAGAGGAAGGACTTCCAGCGTCCCTAACCCAAAGGATACATGCATCAGTCCCCTCTTCTGATCAACTTGATGCTTACTTTATGAATAGTCTCCAGCTATTCTTCCAATGACATTCTTAGATCTATATTTTTTTTATGTTGTTCATTTTCCCTTTCCCGAGGAGTGAACTGACTATATGGTCCTAGTTGTAATGGGTGGAATCCAGTAAGATCCTGCTTTCTGAGGGTCTTGTTGCTCTGGCCACACCTAGTGTATTGTTACCTTGTCACCATTGGGAAGTCAGCTGACCAAAGGAACTCAGCCTTCATCTAGAATCATAGCAGTGAACCACATACCACATGGGTCTCCCCAAGCTCTGTTTCCCATCCTGGTCTCACTATGGATACAGTCAGGAAGATCAAGAGTTACAACTCATTAGACAAAACAAAATCAGACCTGGAACAGGATGGAGAGAGGGAGTGGGGGAGAGACTGAAATTTTTCCAAGGAGAAGAGTCACCTCCTACTTGAATTGTGAGCTAGAGTCCACCCACGTGTGCGACACCACATACTTCCGGTGTGATGCCACCAACACCCCCGTGCGGCAAACAGCAACCAGTTGTTTTACCCCTGGCATCGAGCTCTGAGGAGCAAGAATGGAGACTTCCATTCCAGGAAGTACCTGATGCTGGTGGCCATGTGGACAGTCATGCAGCATCTCCTTGACGAGGTGGGAAAGAAGGTTCAGGATTTGAGAATCTTCCCCAGGAAGCTATGGAATGTTAGCAAGAACAGCCCTGAGCAGACCCGAAACTCGTTTTCTGGGAACGCTGAAATCCTCCACTAGCACTTGCCTCCCTCAGCGAGAGCTGCCAGGCTTAAATTTCTCACTATTTTTATTTTCTGGAGAAATGATCATTCTTATAAATAGCCTTTTAAATGTCAAACTAACTGTTTGAATAATTTATCTCTACTTCTTATCCTGTATAACTTGCTTAATTTTCTTGGGCATGTCTAAAAGGTTAAGAGGAAAGTGTTTTGCAAATAAGCATCAAGAATAAGCAACTATGATGTGTGTGTGTGTGTGTGTGTGTGTGTGTGTGTGTGTGTTCATAGGCATGTAGGTGTATGTGGACACACGTGTGAGTGTACAAGGAAGCCAGAGGTCATCCTTGGGTGTCTTTCTCAATCACATATTTTTTGAGACAGTGTCTCTTGCTTTTACCTGAAATTCAATGGTTTGTCTGGGCTGTTTAGCCAGGGAGCTCCAGGGATCTTCTGCTCTCTGCCTCCCTGGGGTTGGGATTACATGCATGCAACACCATAACTATTTCTCTCTCTTTTTAAACATAGTTTCTGGGATTGAACTCGCAGTCCATGCATGCACTTCACTGACTGAACCACCTGCCCAGTCCTGGGGTGTGCTTCTTAAACACCGACTTCCTCTGTCTGCCTCCTGGTGTTGGGTCCCACATGGCTGGAAGGAGGTCTTCTTTTTGTAAATATCCTATTTACACTTGGCCCTGCCTGTTCATCAGTTCAACAGTTAAGCTTACGATGGGTTTAAACCAAGACTCCACCAACCAGAGCGCTTCCTCCACAGCCCCAACAACACCCCAGCTTTCCTTTGTCAGACAAAAAGGCCGTTTCCCAGCACTGGGCACAATGCACACTTGTCAGCTTCGTTGTCTCTGTCTTCCTTGGTCATGGCTCAGGTAGAATTCGGCTGGCAGGCATGTTGAAGACAAGAAGCATTTCATCTTCCCCTATACCGAAGTTCTCACAACATATACAGACCAAAGGTAAGATGCATCTGGGAATCCACCGGAAACATGTGTTTTAGCCCCGCCTCCAGACATGCTGAATCAGGATCTCAGAGTGAGAACTCTAGTTCTCCAATGTGGCAGTGTATTTTTTTTTAAAGAGCTGGAGATAGGGAACTAAGGATGTAACCGTCGATAAGAGTTCTTACATAGCATAGCACAAAACCCTGGGTTCAACCACCAATACTATATAAAACAAGGGTGACGTCTGTAACGGTCGAGGCAGGGATATTAGAAACTCACCATCATTCATCCTCATCTACATTGAGAGTTCAAGGCCAGCCCGAGCTGCCTGAGATCCTGTCTCCAAAAGAGTACTGACTTCATGACCACCAGGAGATGATGAGTGCATTCACCAAGTGCATGGACGCTGACCCTTTTCAAGAGTCCTTAGTGATCTGACAGGGAACAAAATTGGAAAACCTCTGGACTGGAACACAGAAACTCTAAACTTAGATGCCTCCCTAGTGCAGTGCCCTGTGGCAATGGCACTCCATCCTACTGTACCTGAGAGTCCATTTCTCTCTTTGGACACCTTAGACTATCGCAGGGGATTCCAAATGTTTTCATTCATTAGTTTTCCCTTCTAGTATAGCTTCTCTGGCAAGACTAGGGATGGGGCCAGCCATGCCCACTTCCCCTTGGGCTGACTCCTGAGCAATCTCAAAGATGAGCCATGGGATTCTGTACCTGTCTTGGAACCCTGAGTCCCAGAGAGCAGGAAATCCTATAGTAGGAGGCAGCACTGGGGATCTCATCCTCCTGGGTAGACCTTTCTTTCTCCCGTGACACCAAGCTTCTGTGCTACACAATGGAATGGTCCCTCTATACCCCTTCAATGTTCACTGCTTACGTTCAGAGATGTCCCTATGGCAATTTTATGAAAACTCTTAAATATCCAGATTTGCCTTTAGCATAGCCAATTTCACCACAATTAACGTGCCCTAGTGGATGTAAATGACCTAGAGAACACCAAGGCCCAATTGAAATTCCTACAGTAAGTGTGCAATTATTTTCCATAAGAGCTCAGATCTCACTTCCTCTGGCAGTCCTTCCATGTATCACACAAAAGAAGCAGGTTTCCTACTCAGTGGCCTCCTACCTCTGTGGGCCTTTCCTCCCTTTCAATTAACAACCTGCTACACGAATTCATTGATCATTTACGTTTCAACCCTCTTTGTTCTGTTGGAGACATAGTCTCAGTTATTCCAGGATGGCCTTGAGCTCACTACACGGCTCAGGATGACCTTGAGTTGCTGGTGTTCCTACCTCCAGGGCTTTGTGCATGCCAGGCAAGCACTCTTCCAGCAGAACTACACCCCACCTTTTCCATGGGATTCGATTTCTCTCCTTCTGGTGAGGGCAGGGCAGGACTACATAGCTCACTCTGGTCCCAGTGGCTGGCAGTGTTCTCAAGTAAACAAAACCGTTGCCCCTACCCCAGAACCCGCATGCCTTTCTCTTTTGAGAAGCTTTCTCTGACTGGGCTTTTCTTTGGAATCAAATGGGTCTATGACACAGGAAAGTTTGAACCCAGAGGCAAAGGAAATGTCCCTTCCAGGAGGGCCCCAGCAGCCCCACTGATGGGCTGCTCACATAGCCATGTTCTGGCCGCAGTTGCCTCTGTTAGAAATGACCAAGCACCAAGCAGAGGGCACACATGCCACAAAGATGGAGATGAGTTCCTGTGGCTGCACCAGCCAGGGAGGTCAGGCAGAGTGGCATGACTCTCCGGCCTTTCTGTACACAAAACGGCTTACCCAGCTTCACGGAGAGCGTGACAGTCAGCCTTCTATCTTATTCCAAGTCAGTGGTTGGGCACATGGCACTCAGCTTAAGTCAGAGACTGGCTTGGCGTTTCTCTTTGCAGCAGAACTCTTATGGTCATCTCAGACACTGGCAGTCACCAAGGCCAAACACGAATGTAAAGATCCTTCAACTACCAGACACATCAGATGTCACTGGTCACTTTAAAAGGCAGAATCAGAGTTCGCATCACACAACAAACAGCAACAGAGTGTTAGTGCCAACCCTGCCATCCAGACGTATCTTTCCAGCTGGCAACAGTAACAAAGGGAGACAGCAGCACCTTGGCCCTCTCTCCTTTCAGTCCCACTCACCATGACAGAAACAGTCAAGGGAAGATTATGCGACAAAATCTGCTTGCTTTTCAGTAGAGAACTCCACAGGAAACACAGAAACCAATGGAGGATCTGGGAATGCTGTGAAGGTTGTCATTGTGTGACTTAAAGACTTCGTGACTTGCTCCCTCAAGACCCAGTGAAGGGAAGAAAGGTGGACAAGTCCCTGAGTGCTGAGTACTGAGGCTTCACCAGGGCATCCATCTAGTTCTCTGACTCTCACTGGACTCAGTCACTCACCTGCAGTATTACAGCTGGCACTGGATGCAGAGGGCACTCATTTCCCAGGGCAGCCATGACCAACTCCACAACTACATCAAGTAAAGCAATGGAAACTTATTGCCTCAAGTCCAAGAGCTCAGTAGCCATAAACCAAGATATGAACAGGACTGGGAGGACATCCACAGGACTGGGAGGACATCCACGGGACTGGGAGGACAGTCACGGGATTGGGAGGACATCCATGGGACTGGGAGGACAGCCACAGGACCGTGCTCTTTCTGGGGGTTCTAGGAGATGACCTTTCCTACCTCTTCCAGTTCCTGGTGGTACCAAGCATCCCTTGGCTTCTTGCTCTGTCGTTCCAGTTCCTACCTGTTTTCACGTAGTCTTTTCTTCTGTGTCTTTGCATCATCATCATCAGTCTTCGAGGAAGACATTCTCTTTGGACTTACGGTCACTTGATTCAGTTCACTTGTTGCCGTTGCTTCCACAAAGGCTGTTTCAGAGCGAAGCTTCCCCTCCGAGGTTCTGAGCTATGGTGATGGTGTCAGAACAGATAGCTAGGCAAACATTAGCAGGAGGCAAGAAGGTGTTATAGGGATCTACCGCTTTGCAGCTAGGCACATCCATGAGGTAACCAAGGAAACCGCTGCATCTGGGAAGCTGCATCTTCTGATAGATAAAAACAGCCCTTTATGGCTTAGCATTTATAAGGCTGGAGTTGGGCTCTTCCCCCATATAGAAATTAAGGTGCAAAGGCACTTTCCCTCGACTCTATATACCCATTAATGAATATCCTTACAGGTAAAGCAGGAAACATCGCAGGGGCCTCTTGGTTGTGAAGTGTATCCAGGAAAGTGAGAGAAAACAGAGGTAGTACCCGAGGAGAAGGAACCATAAAAAATGTGGAAAGCGATGGGATTTGTGGTGCCAGGAATTGACCCTGAAGCCTCATCGGGCTAGGCAAGTGTTTTACCACTGAGCTACATTCCCAGCTCTCTTTTATTTTTTATCTTGATGCTGGATTCCATTAAATTATCCACTTCATTTGGAAATCAAGGCTGCCTTAGCTGCCTTGGAAGCCATGTTCCTCTTGTCTCAGCTTCTAAGTAGCTTGGATTATAATCTTCACCACCCGGTCCAATGTAAAAACCCACAATGCAGGATCCTCTGGGGCAGTTCACCCCAGTCTCTCTGGAAGGCACCATTGCTCTGCTTTGCTAGCTAAACAGTCTGTCTCTTGTCTGGATATCTCCTTTAAGAAGCCAAGAACTAAGTAGGAAATCACTAAGCAACAAGAAGACATCACCCAACTCAAATGATACCATTCATTGATAAAATACCTCCACAGAAATATTCAAGGAAGTACCAATTCTTCATTGAACAGGTGGGTTCCAGAGCCCAGCCAAGTTCTGGGAGTTCTAGGAGATGACCTTTCCTGCCTCTTCCAGTAGCATATCTGTAGTATGGAACAGTGGTATTCATTTCTTCCCATCTTTCACATTAATCGTAGTGTGTTTCTTCCCAGGCAGTTGGCCACAAGAAGACATGAACCACAACCAATTCCTAAGAGATGGGTGTGGGCTGTCATAATTGTGAGACAATGAGTTGCCTTGCATCATGATTTCCCTAAATGAAGATGGAGATTGAGGTTGGCTCTACCCAAAGAGTCAAAGGCATACTGAAGCACAAGTCAAATTCTTTTGCTAAGGCTTCCTTGTGATGTGGGCTGGAGATGTAGACCAGGCAAGATGAGGACAGACTGCTTGTGCCCCTCCAGCCTAGACATCATGGATATTCTCTTGCACCTTACCTAGGGAAGGCTCCTAGAGGTGCCTTGGGATACATGATAAAAGGGTAGGAGAGTTTCTTGTGTGCATGCCAGCATACAGAGAGAATCATTGTTCTAGTCTTCCATTCAGGAGCATTTAAAAAAGTATTACATCACCTCCTTCTTTCCACAAAGAGCCTTGAGAGCTAACCCAGACCAGCAGTGTCATCCATTTCAGAAGACACTCGAGTGCAGCCCACTGTGTTACATTTCCTGTCCTGTACATGAATGCCCAGGCTACAAGATATGTTTGGAAGGTCCTGGAAATGCAGACCAGAGAACTTCAGAATCAGAAATGCTGGCTCCAATGTCCACTCTCCAATAGGACCTATGCCCTGCAGCACGCAAGCTCCTAGCCTCCTGAATGAAGCTCCCCTACCCAGAATTCTCTTGAAAACACAGCTCAGATTCCTGGGGCTGTCTACAGGCCAGGAGAAGTTTCTTTCTCTGCCACCATCCTGGTGGGAGAAGCGGTCCTCAAGCACACACACATGGCTCTGGTGAAATGATCCATCAAGGCTACTTACCATAAGTTTGGCATATATGGCCGACTGTGCTTGTTGGAGCTGCAGCCTAAGAAAGACTGCATGAGGTTAGCAGGCTGAGGACACAGGCTACCAAGGGCAGTCATTCTCATTCTAAACTTTGGAGGAAAGGTGCTGTCCAAAGACTAAGGAGGATTCCTCAGGTGAACAAGTCTTTTATAGACTTAGCAGCATTTTAGTAAGTTAGCAAATGTCTTCCTTTAGCAATTAAACAGGCCTCTGTAAAAGTACAAACAATATTCTTCAGCCTTGATGTGATGCTAATGCCCATTCTGGAAAGCAGAGAAGAAAAGATCTTCTAATCAGACCTGTGCTAAGGTATAGCAGTCTGAGCAGAGGATTGTGGGTCAACAGGAAGGGGTCAGGGGATACATCATATCCCTCTATACCTGGATTCTTGTATACTGATGCAAATGTAAACTATTTTTATATTCCTGTTTAAGATAATTTATATATTGATACAAATACAAAACTATATTTCTTATATTCTACATATATTTCTACTCCTATTTGAAATATCTTGTATATTGATACAAATGTAAAATTTTATTTGTCATACTGTTATGTATGTTCTATCTCTGTTTAGGATATTTTGTATATTGATACATATTGTTGTCATATTGCATATTGCACTATATGTTTCTACCAATGTTTAAGATATTTTATGTATTGTCACAATTTTGAGGTCATTGTCCTTTTACTGTACATTTGTTTACAGACTGTTTACCTTGTTTATATGAAGCCTTAGTCTTTAGGTTATTTAGGTAGATAAGACTAACAGATTTATAGTCACCCATGCTTGTCATTATTTAGTTAGGTTGTCCAAATTTACAGATACATAGGTTAGATGCACAGGTAATCTTCAAACACTTCATAGACCTAGAGAATATGACATTTAAATAACTTAGAATTCTGTTGACATGAGATACAATTGCTCCTAGCAGCACTGATCTGATACTGAGAGAATGTTGGGCTTTTAAGACATTCCATTTGAAAGTTTGTCTTCTTGGCACAAAATGGCCTGTTGGGCAAAGAACTGCCCTTACCTTGACTGCTGACAGTATGAACGCTGTCCTTTCCGGATGAGCAGGACAGAAGAAAAAGTGACTACTGAACTCTGCCAAGACAGGATAAGATGGTCTTTCAAAATTCCTGCTTCTGAAAATGGTCTGTCAGATACTCTAGGCCTGTAGCCAAATTGGGTGCCCCAACAGTGCTGAGAAACTTTAGGTGACTGTCCAGGCTGCCAGATCTCTCTGTCTATTTTCAAAAGATTTCCAGATGTCGCTTGCATGCTTCCAGCATTTTCTCAGGTTTTATGATATTCCTTCCCAGGTCTTTGATGGGGTTGAAGACTAATAGTTACAGTTACAATATTCTTGTCTCTTAGCTAGAACATACTTAGTACTAGATTCAGATTCTTCAGGATAGGACAGCTTTTGGAATAATCTCTCTAATATACCATTTACCTATGTTCTGGACATCTCTGGATTTTAGTATGTGTCTCTTGTTTGATGTTGTTCTTATTGGTTGTAGTTCCATTTTGCTTAGATCATTACCCATTATTTCTCCTGAACAATACTTAATAATCATTCCTATTATATATAGCTTTGCATTAGGTTAGAACTTTCTTATTTAGACAAAAGGGGGAGATACAGTGGGTGACTGTTTGAGCCATGCCCTGAAACACCATCCCTAGTGAGGTAGCAGGCAACTGTTACACCTGCCTATGACCTTAAGGTACATGCCCCTCAGGTGTAGCCGCTGGGGGACCCTGAAGACCTGGGATGCACCTACGCTTTCTCTCTTCACTACCTTGTGGTTTTGGATGCTGAAATGGACCAGGGTAAAGCTCACCAGAGAACAGCATTGGACTATGCCTCACCCGTCCAAGATCCTGTGAAATAAATTCCTTTATTTTGTCTTGTGAGTTAACCCCCAAATAAATTCCTTTGCTCATTAAATAGGCTCCATGGATTGTTAGTGATATAATCCCAATAAAAGGAGGTCCACAAACAAGGTTCCCAGGGGTCCTGGGGTCTGGGAGACAGAGCATGGCTGGGCTCTGACTTTGGCAAATGGAAGGAGTTGGATTGTCCTTGGCTCCCTCCCCTCAATCCTGCTTTGTAAAAAAGCTCAACAGAGAAAATAGACACAAAGGATGTTCATCCAGCCCCTACCCCAATAATATCATAATGCTTTCAAAGGCAAGAGGACGGACGAGCACTGGGTGAAAAGCCAAGCCTAGGAAGACCTGGTCAGCTTACACCTGGACCCCACACACACCTATCTCCCTGTACCTGCACTCCCCCTGCCCCGACTGTCACCTCTAGAGCTATGGGCCTGATTCTGATGACAAACTAGTTGATATACGCTCTGAAGAACTTTCCTGATGTCCTCAAACCCAAGTCCAGAAACTCATCTCACCAAAGAAAGTGGTCTCCATCGCTGTCTCTCCATCTACTTGAGACATTTTCCTCTTCCCAGCCCTCTGGAACCATGGGGTCGATATCACACAGCACACTTAATCCCGCATGGATGTTCTACCTGACTGTTTCAGTGAGAAAGAAAGGCTGTATTCATACAGGGGACAAAAATGGAGGAGAAGAAAGGAAAACTGTCTGATACAAGATTCAGGTATTTCACACCCAGGGCTTGGAGCTGAGGGGTCACAGATACTGGATAGGAATATTAAAGGAGACATGTGGGCTAATGAAGGGAAGGAATATTTGTGTGGGAACAGGTGAAGCTCTCCCAAGAACTCAAGTGCCACCTCTTTTCACTCTTTATGGTGTGCTTTTTCTAGTGTTTCAGTGGGCAAGTCTCTTTGAAAGGAAAAGGAAAGACTAGGCGAATCTAAGTCAAGTCAGCCTGGATAATAATCTGAGCAAAATGTTTCTAAGTGACCAATGCCTTTGCCTTGAACTGAGTCAAGACAACGCATCAGTCCGGAAGGGGGAGAGACAACATGAAAGTAGAGATGTCAAGCCTTCTCTTCTCATTCCTGTCAGCCATCAGATGTTGGGGGCCAACATAAAGGGTCAGTGTTCTCAGAAATGGCCTTCCAGACTCTGAAAAGTAACCTAGCAACCATATCATCATAATCCATGTGGCAGACATGTTGTCCACAGCAAAGCTGGCAGGAGACTGATAATGTGTCACTGGTTGTATGGCCTATGAAACAAGATTTTTCCATGTCACCCAAGAGCAAGTGAAGCTGAGGACCTATTGAGGCCCAGTGACACCAAGGGGCTTGCTGTGATTCTGCTTGATTAAATGCTTGGTGACTGAGCTGATGCCTGAGGCTGGCCAAGGGCATGGTATGGAGTGAGGGTTGTCTTCTGTAGTACTCAAAGTTCTGTGATGTATGTAGTCTGTAGCCAGAGAAACCACAAACAAAATGTTCATCAGTGCCACCGTGGTGGGGAGGGTGTGAGGGGGAAGACGGGTGTGAAGAGGATGTGGTCCATTTCTCCCAGCTCCTGGAGCCAGTGACATCATGTGAAAAACAGTATCTCTAGATAGAAGTCAGAATTTACTGATTTATCGATGACCGCATGATTAATTCTACCCCACAAAATCTGAAGAACAAGATCCCTGGCTTCAGCAAGAATCCATGGGAAAATCTGAGTGTTCTGGGACTGTGGGACCCAAGGGTTGTGGAGCAGCAGCTAGGATGACATTTCAAACCTATCCTTGACTTGTTCACGCTCACATAAGCCTTACCCCGTTCCCATAACTCTGAATACCCAATGGTGGCGTTCTTGCCTCTGAGGAGTCGTGTGACAATGTCTGGAGACACTTTCCTCATCTCACTGTTAGGGGGCAGGGATCTGATGAGCGAACACCCTGCAATGCCCAGGCCGGCCCCACCATGTGCTCTACCCCAACGTCCAACGTTGACGAGAGACACCTGGCTATAAGCTCCAAAGATTCAGGTTCATAAATTCTCAAAATGTTTTCAAATTCCAGATTCGTTCATCCCAGCTAATCGTGACTAACTCTCATATTTAAATAATTACATCTTAGAGATCAAAGTAGGACATCTGAGACAAAGTGCACAGAAAAGACTGAAAAGAGAAGAAACAGGGAAGCTTTCACTTTCTAGTCAGCATTCATTAAGTTTGGACAAACG
Source organism: Peromyscus aztecus (assembly GCA_902168405.1). Classification (NCBI taxonomy): domain Eukaryota; kingdom Metazoa; phylum Chordata; class Mammalia; order Rodentia; family Cricetidae; genus Peromyscus; species Peromyscus aztecus. The sequence continues at coordinate 4,158 of CABHPQ010192195.1, read as the reverse complement.
TATCACATCGCGGTGTGAATGAAAGGTTAGGTCCCAAATAAGACCAGTACGATGCTTGCCTGTGACCCATCACCTCGGCATATTCCCTGATATCCCCATATTAGCAACCATGGCAGGTGCCCAGGCAGTACCGCCGGTAAACACAATGTCAACTGAAGGAGAGGCGTGTAATTACACCAGGCGGGAGACGGCACTCACCAAATTGCATGTTTTCCAGATTCCCACTTCACAGTTTAATAATATCGCCCGTAATTACACAGCACTAGAGCGTGTGATGTCACAGGCACACTCGATATGTGCTGTAGGGATCTTCACAGCAAGCCCTGCTGCATCCAAGGTTTCCCCTGTGCTCGGGCTGTTCTAGCCTCCCTGTGGACCTAATTAGTCAGGAGAGCAAACGAAGCAACAAAATGGCTGCTCCGGGGGCTCCTCCAAGGCAAGCGCCGTGACTCCATGGACAAGGGAAACCTTCTCTGAGCCTATGGAGGCCCTTCAGCAAAGCAGACCTCCCACCCAGACACACCCACCCATGGCTGCAGGTGTTCCACGGTAGTGATGCCTCTGTCCTTGTGTGTAGGTCCCACAGCCCAGAGTGGAAGTTAACAAATGCATTGCTCACTCCCCTGAAATCCAAATGTTGGGGCTGGAAGTGTTGATTCCCTGGAGACCCTGTGGAGGGGCCTGCTCTGAGCCACTTCCTGTGGTTTGTGGGTGGCCCTTCTCTTAGCTCTTTCTCTCATTCTTCTGACCAAGTCCCTGACAGAAATAACTTAAGTGAAGAATCTTTTACTTTTGAGTAACCCATAGAGTACAATCCAGGATCACTTGGCTATTTCTACTCCTCTGAGCCGTGGAACATCGTGGAAGCTGAAGTGTGTGTCTAAAGAGCTTCGTGGCAGACAGGAAGCAAAAGCTGTAGGTATGGGAAGAGGTCATGGCCTCCATATCTGGCTTTCGGGTCCTTGTTAGTCAATCAAGTTGACATTTAAGATCACTCATCTTCTCTGTGTGCCCTTTCACGTGTATATGTTTGTCTCTGTGTCCAAATGTTCCCTTATTACAAGGACACAGATCCTATTGCATTAGACCAGGCCCTGATCCAGTGACTTTACTGCAACTGGATCACCTCTGTAAAGACAATACTTACAAATAAAGCCACACTCTGAAGTATGAGTGAGTCAGCTTTATATTCTTCAGAGGAATACAGTTCAACCCACCACCTACTTCTCTTACTAGTTTCCCCCTTCATAAAGGCACTGTAGGGAGGTATACCTGCCAAGGGCCCCAGGAAGTATCAGGCATTCTCAGGTGCAACGCCCCCCCCCCCACACACACACACACAGACACAGACACAGACACAGACACAACACTGGCTTAAGCTACGTACATTTCCATTTACACGAAATGGTGAAATTGGTTTCTGCAGCTAGAAGTGGTGGGTCAGGATTGGAACCTGGGTTGGACCAGTAGAAAACTTGGGTCCTTCCCAGTCCCACCTCCCAATTCCTACTGCTTTTCTTTATCCCTGTAACTAAAGCAAATCAGTCTTAATTTAGCTCTTTGAGCACTAGAGAGCCCTCCAGCTCCTCCGGAGAAAACTCAAAAACCCTGGTGTGTCATGAGCGTGCTGTTGGGAAACACGCTGCTACAGTTTTGTATTTTTAACTCGGGCAGCAAAAGTAACCCTTGTGCTTTGTAGTTACTTTCTAAGTCCAGCTAGTATGGTGTGGGGAGTCCAGCCCTCGATTGTCTGCTTCCTATTTCTATCTAATGCCAAGCTTCTCACCTCTGGAGTAAGAGGAAGTATACGACGCCAGGCAGCACACTCCCTCTGCCTCTCGGTGCCGGTGACTCTCAGGACAGTGGGTATCAGACAGCAGGGTCCCCAAGGGGCCACAGGCTGTCTGCCTTTGAAGTGTGTGCCAGAAGTCAGAACTCCAGATGAAGTCATAGCCTCTCTCACCATTGTCCCTGCTTACCTTGACCCAGTTCCAGGTACCTGTCTAGCCAAAACTTGAAAGACAGACTGTGTACTTTGCCCCACAAATCAAGATATTTAAATTCTATCCACTCAAACACCGTCGATGACGTAACCCGACACTTGCAAAGGCATCCGAATGGAGACTGGAGTAGAGCGGCTAGAAGGGGACTTGCAGTGGTCAGTGTCTTCACGTTCGGCATCCACGTCAGCAGAGAGTCCTCCTGCACACCCCGTCCCCCCTCCTGCTCACCCCGTCCTCCCTCCTGCCACCCCGTCCGGGACTGCTAACGTCCACCCAAGCACCACGTTGTCCTTCCTCTCTCTCACCTTAGGTGAGACTGCGCACAAGAATGTATGCTCCGGTCCTAATCCTAGTACCTATGTGATGACCTCTTTTGGAAATAAGTGAAAATTACACTGAGTGTGGCCCTAGGTGTGATGGCTGAGCTGGTGCCGACATCCCTGCCAGAAGAGGAGATTCCTCATGCAGCCAGAGGTGCTGCTTGGTGGGATGCAGTGTCGGCTGGGAGACAAGCCTCTGGACACGTCCATGAGGGACTCTGTAGACTGGCCTAATTGGGGGTGAGGAAACACACCCTAAAAGTGGGTGTACTGTTTCATGGGCTGGAATCCCAGACTGAAAAGGAGAAAGTGAACTGAGCATCCTGTGCGCCTCTTGCTTCCTAACCATAGACAAGATGTGATCAGCTGCCTCACTCCCCAACCACTAGGCCTTTCCCACCACCATGGACTGTACCCTCAAACAGGGAGACAAAATAACCCTTTGTCCCTTAAGTTGCTTGGTTACACAAGATGAGTAACTGATACAGATTAGTAACAGGTGGAAACTGGGATGGTTCTGCCACACCCCAGCAATGCCAGGGAGAGGTGAAGGAGGCTGCTGCCCAGAGACATAGAGGGACCACGGCTCCACCAGAGCTTGACTTGGCCTTATGCCCTGTACGACTGACAAAGGACATGTCTCTGTTGTTTTGGGTGCCAAGTTTGTGGCTCTTCATGATGACAGCGCGGGACACGAACATCGCTCCTCCATCACCTTCTGCACTACCATTCCTTCAGTTCTGACGGGAGCCACAGCCACTCCAGTGAAGACCAGCTCAAACAAAGTTTTCTGGTGGAAAAAAAAAAAAAACCACTAAATTCTGTTTAGAAAAAGGAGGCTTGTTAGAAATGGTCGTTTCCTCAGGTTTGAGGGCAAAACCTACAATATCCCTACCACTTCCTGTTGGTCACCTCCTTTCCCCCTGAGCTGGAACTATAAATGAGCACTGTGCGATGGATGGGGTGAGCGCCCGAGCTGAGGAAGGACTGTAGGAGACAGGAGTGGGCCCTGAGTCACACTCCCCACCTGCTGCCTCCCCTGCCTGAGTCACCCCCCGGCCAATCAGCGCTGCTTCTCCCTGGCTCAGCTCCCCCCTTCTAAACAGAGGCACCAGATGAGACGCAGACCTGGGGATGGAGGAATGCAGACTTCCTGCGAAGGACAAAGGGCCTCAGAGAAGGTCACTAGAATGATTTATGTCTCTCATCGCTGTCACAAAATGCCTGGCAGAAGCTACTCAAGGGGGAAGAGATCTGTGTGGCTCCCCACGTCAGAGGGTGGACGCAGCATCGCCGTGGGGAGGGTACAGCAGCAGGAGCAGCAGCAGCAGCAGCAGCAGCAGCAGCAGCAGTAGCAGCGTGTGTCTCTGCTCCTCACAGGTGGCTACAGAGAAAGCAGGTGACAACCTTCAAAGGCTGTGCTCAAGGATCCATCCTCACCATTCTAGTAGAGCTCTGGTATACTCTTAAACTGGCATACTCTAGTTTACTCTTAAAAAAAATACACACACACTCTGGTATACTCTCAAAAAAATGGTCTTATGTGGAAAGACCATTGTCCTCATAAGAGCCAAACTCATGCAGGCTGTGAAAGCCTCTCCCTCCAGCTCCGGTGCATCTTGTCTGGAGTGAACTTTTCTCTCTGAGTTAACCTGGAAGCATCCAGGCTCCCTCCTCCTCCTCCCATTGCCAGTACCATAGGGCTCCTATAGAAGTTCTAAGCAAGCACATTAGGAGCATCCATTCACCCAGCTCTCTGTCTGACCCAAGCATCCCTCTCTAGCCATGGTGTGTGTGTGTGTGTGTGTGTGTGTGTGTGTGTGTGTGTGTGTGTG
>CABHPQ010192192.1:28529-46703 GCA_902168405.1 Peromyscus aztecus | reverse complement strand
GATAGATAGATAGATAGATAGATAGATAGATAGATAGATAGATAGATGATGGACAGATGATAGATAGATAGATGATAGATAGATATGGTGCTTGTGTACCTATATATTTTTTTCTCATCCTATAACTTACTCATTTTATGATCATTTTCTTCTTTGACAAACAGAACTTTTAAGGTCCAATTTATCACTGTTTTTGTTTTGTTTCCTCTGTGGGGCTGAAGCTCAAACTCAGAGTCTTCTGAATCCTTGACGAGTGCTCTGTCCTGGACTCTCTTTATTGTGGTTAATAGTCTTTGTGTTTTATCCAAGTGATGTTTTTCCCACTCTACCTTTATAAAGAAGACTTTCTGTTGTGCACACTTTTAGAGGCTTTATAGTTTTAGCTTTATGTTTCATTTATAATCCACACAGAATTAATTTTAGGGTAGGGAATAAAGATTCAGATTTTTCTATATAAATATCCAATTGATCTAACAGTACTTGCTCAGATGGTTTTGTTTCCTCCTGTTGAATGGCTTTGGTAGATCTATTCGATATAAACTGATCGTATAATTATGAATCTGTGTCTGGACTTTGTGTCCCACTCTGCTGATCTAGAAGGATTTCCTTCCTTATAACAATATCATACTTCTTTTCTTTCATTTCTTTTTGGTTTTTTGAGACAGGGTCTGACTATGTAGCCGTGGCTGGCCTGGAACTCTCTGTAGATTAGGCTTGCCTCAAACTCATGGAGATCCATCTGCCTCTGTCTCCCAAAATTCTGGCATTAAAGGTGTGCACCACTATACCCAACTGATATCATCCTTTCTTAATTATCTTAATAGTGGCCCTTGAAAATTATTACTTTATAGCTGATTTATACATTTTGAATCTAGTTAAAAATTGCTTAGTGCTTCTTAATTCTTTGTAATGGGATCAGCCTGTCAAATTTTTTTCTGGGGAGGGGGGTTGGTTTTTCAAGACAGGGTTTCTCTGTATAACAGTCCTGACTGTTCTGAAACTCACTCTGTAGACCAGGCTGGCCTCAGACTCACAGAGATCCATCTGCCTCTGATTCCTGAGTGCTGAGATTAAAGGCGTGCGTCACCACCACCCAGCTCAGCCTGTCAATTTCCACAACAAAAGTTGCATTTTGAATGGGATTGCACTGCATTTATTACGACAGGGGGAAGAATTGCTTGACAGTATTATCACCTAGCACACTTGTGGGGCGTGCTCTTTTGTTTATTTAAGCCCTTTTAGATTCTCTCAGAGTGTTTGTGCCTCTCAGTATGGACATTTTGAATATGCTTGCTAATTTTGATTTTTCCACACTCATCATCCGTTTTATTGAGCTTTAACTCTGCATTTTACAATACAGAATGCGTTTGGTTTTCTTATTAACTTTGCATTCCACAACTTTAGTAAAGTGCCTCATGAGTATGAATAACGCTTTTCAGGGGAGGGTTCTGTGTGTGCAGTCATGCTGGCCATGAAGAAAGGCCACTCTTTGTGATTTCTCTTGTGCTGTCCACACCCTTCTGCACAACACTGAACAGAAACAGTGGGTAGAATCCCTTGCCTTTACCTACCTATCCTAGAGAAAGAAAGCATTCAGTTTTGCCCAACTAGTATGTAGTATCTCACAGACATTTTTTTTAGATTAAGGAAAGTTGTTTGTATTTTCTTTTCTTTTTCCCTCTAGTTAAAAAAAATTTTTAATCATTTTTATGTGTATAGGTGTTTTGCCTACATGTGTCTATGTGCCACATGCAGTACCCATGGAGGCCAGAAGAGGGCATCAGATCCCCTGGAACTGGGAGTAGGTGCTGGGAATCAAACCAGAGTCCTCCGCAAGAGCAGCCAGTGCTCTTAACCACTGAGCCACCTCTTCAGCCCCAAACTTGTGTTTTCATAACCCATGAATAGATGTTGGATTTTGTCAGTATTTTATTTATTTGTTTGTTTTTTGTTTTTCGAGACAGGGTTTCTCTGTGTAGCCCTGGCTATCCTGGAATTTGCTCTGCAGATCAGGCTGGTATTGAACTCAGAGATCCACCTGCCTCTGTCCCGAGTGCTGGGATTAAAGGCGTGCGCCACCACCACCAGGCTCAAATTTTGTCAGTATTTGAACTTGAGGGGAGTCTATCCAAATGATGGTCCCTTTCTCTTTTGTTAACGATGGAGCTGTAACGATCGCTTTCCCCATCATCCCTGGGATAAGCCACAGTTGTTTTCCTTTTGTAGATGACTTGAATCTCTTTCCTGATATTTTGCCGAGGGTTTTTGTGTCTATGTTTATAATGGCTATTGGTCTGTCATTTGATTTTCCAGTAACATCATAATCTTATTTTGATAATGGTATGTACCAACCGGGCTTGAGTTAGAGAAATATGGACAACTGGAGCTATTTTAAAGGACCGATTGCAGGCTGGCCAGGCAGCTTAGGAAGCAGGCCTCAGGAAATGGGCGGGACCCTGAAGCAAGAGTTGAAGCTGCTGTGTGTGCATAGGTGGAATTCTTCAGAGGAACCAAAGCTGAATCAGGAATTTCCAGGCCATCTCCCTTACTTAATGTCAAGCAATGGATGCCCTGGGGGTGTGGCTCAGGAGCAGCATTTGGCCAACACACACAAGGCCTAGATTAGATCCCTAGCAATGAACAAAAAGGCCACTGTATGTAAGAAGATGCGTGTACGTGTAGATGCATGTGTGTGTATATGAACATTCATGTGGAAGCCAGACGTTGGCTTTTGGTATCATTCCTTAGAGGCCATCCATCTTGGTGGTTTTTTTTTTTTTTTTTAGCCAGGATTTGTCACTTGGGTGTGGCACTTCCTGGCTAGGCTATGCTGGCAGACCAGTGAGTCCCAGGGATCCTCTTGTCAGTGCTGGGCCGGCACTGGGATTTCCAGTGTGCACCACAGCACTTGGCTTTTTACAGAGGTGCCAGGGATCTGAGCTCAAGTCTGTATGCATTAGTGGTTTACGTCCCCCTAGCCCCCAGTTCACCATTTAAAGTCAGCAGTTGACCAAAGATGTGCATACAAGGGTACACTCATCACCGTGACTAATTCTAGAACTTTGTAAGGATGTATTTTGTCATTTTCAGTTATGTATCTCTGTGTGGATGTGTGTGTGTGTGTGTGTGTGTGTGTGTGTGTGTGTGTGTGTGTGTGTGCGCGCGCGCGCGTGCACAGGTGCCTGTGGACACCAGAAGAGGATGTCAGATTCTCTTGAGGTAGAATTACATGGTAGTGAGCCACATGATGTGGGTTCTGGGAACTGAACTCGGGTCCTCTGGAAGAGGATCAAGAGCTCGTAAATGCTGAGCCTGCTCCCCAGCCCCTAATTCTAGAACTGAGAAAAAAAATCCTTGTGTCCATTTACACTCCTTCCCAGTTACCCCCTCCTCTGGTTCTTGGCAGCCACTAATCCACTCTCTGCCTCTGTGGATTTTGCCTATTCTAGATGTTTCAGATAAACAAAATTATAGGATGGATAGCCCTTGGCTTGGGCCTTTTTTGACCTAGTGTGATGTCTTCCAGGTTAGTTCACGTTGTAATGGACTTTTCAAACCTTTTGTGGCCCAACAAGAGGATGAACACGCCAGTTTTGTTTACCCAGCTGATAAACATTTGGGTCCTTTCTACTTAAATAATCTTAGATAAATTATGTTTTGGGAATATCTGTGTGCCATATACATGTGAGCCTAAAACCGCAGCATTCATGAGTCAAAATTATAGTCAGAGACAGTGTGGTTGCTGATGTGAGCCTGCATGGCAGTCGAGATAGAGATCTGCATTTCTACCAACCAATCAAAGTCCAGTTAGTAACTCCTCCCCCAAACATGCTAAGTGTATGTTAATTTTAGGTGTACAGGGAGCAGTCATGAAGACAGACAAAAACCAAGTCTCAGCAAATCTCAAAGTGTCGATGCCAGATAAAGTTGATGCTGTGTGTGGGGTCTGTTCCTTATTACATAGAACTAAAGGATTACCAATAAGACAGCTAAAAGCAACCCAAATGCTTGAGAATTTAGTAACATTCTTTTTTTAAATTAAATTAATTTATTTATTTTACAAGTTTCCCCTCCCTCTGATAGAAATTCCCAACACGCCCCCACGGTTGGGCATGGTCACGAATGCCAAATGCCAATGCCCGGTGGGACACTTAGTCATTTCCATCTAGTCATTTCTGGGTCAAGCGTTCTGCGTGACCCATGATGCTGTGGTTGTGTAAAGTGCATGGCTCAACCATGTGATCTATGCACATGAGTGGAATAGCCACGTGGGCCCTGTGTGCACAGGCTTGGCTAAGCCTTTATAAGACGGCACCATGTTCCCCCGGACCCCTTCACACACGTGTCTTTCCACAGGTCTGATCACATCTGTCCCTCTCTCCTCATCTTAATGAAACTCTTGTTAGTGGATTCTGTTGTGCTTCGTGACTTTTCCTTGCAGGGTAAGAGCGCCGCTAAAAGCCAACACCCTCCTCCCCTCCCACTCTGTTCCCATGTCGTCTCACCTCCCCTTTGTCCCCTCCCCATCCACTCCTCCTGTTTCTGTTAAAAAAAAGGGGCAGACCTCCCATGAATAGCAACAGAGCATGGCTCCTCGCCTTGTATAAGGCTGGGCAGGACAACCCAGTATGAGGAATAAGTTCCTAAGAGCCAGCCAAAGTGTTAGAGACAGCCTCTGCCCCCATTAAAGAGTCCTACAAGTAGACCAAGCTACACAACTGTCACATATATGTAGAGGGACTAGGTCCCATGCAGGCTCCCTGGTTGTGGCTTCAGACTCTGGGAGCTCTTATGAGCCCAGGTTAGTTGGTTCTGTGGGCTGTGTTCTTGTGGTGTCCTTGACCCCTCTGGCCTGTACAATCCCTTCTCCCTCTTTTCAGCAGGATTCCCTGAGCTCGGTCTAATGTCTGGCTGTGGGTCTGTGCATCTGTTTCCGTCAGCTGCTGGATGAAGACTCTCTGATTACAGTTGGAGTAGGCACCAATCTATGAGTACAGCAGAATATTGTTAGGCATCATTACATGACTCTTTTTTTCTCCAGTCATTTTTGGTTCTAATTGATGGCCTCTGGGCCCTCCAGCCTCTGGGTCCTGGCACTCCAGGCAATGTCAGGGGCAAGCTCACTCTCATACCATGGGTCTGAGGCTGGACCAGTCATTCATTGGTTGACCATTCCCACAATCTCTGCACCACCCTTACACCATCCCCCACCCCTCACACATCCCATAGACAGAACAGACTGTAGGTCAAAGATTATATGGCTGGGGTTGCTGTCCCAATCCCTCCATTGGAAGTCTTGCCTGGTCACAGAAGATGGCCAGTTCTGGCTACATACCCTCTAATGCTAGGAGTCTTAGCTGGGGTCATCCTTGTAGATTTGTGGGAGTTTCCCTTGCATCGGGTTTCTACCTGACCCTGAAATACCCCCCATTTCCAGTCATCTCTTTCTGTACTCTCCCCCTCCATCCACCCTCCAACCCGATACCTCACGTTCCCATGCCCACTCACTCCTAGCCCACCCATGAGATCTTTTCTATTTCCCCTGCCCAGGGAGATTCATGAGTGCCCCCTTGGGCCCTCCTTGTTACGTAGACTCTCTGGGGCTGTGGATTGTAGAAGTGAGCGGGGCAGGGGAGAAGAGGGAGAGAGAAGAGAGAGTGTGGAATGGACAAACTGGAAAAAAGCCCGTTCTGTGTTTGGGTGAAGTCTGTAGACTGCCTTCTCTCAGACCCTCCACCAAACACTGCATGGCAAAGCATCCCTAAAAGCCGGGGGGGGGGGGGGGTGCGGGGAACCAAGGAGACAGAAGAGACAGGCAGAGGCCTAGAGGGTTTGCTCATGGACACATAAGGTCTGAGGGGCTCCAGGGGTGGAGATGCGGAGTGGAAAGGGAGGCGATGTGGGCTCTGAAGGTCTGAGGAACATGGACTGTCCCCTGGGAGACTCTGAGAAGCATTTAAAGTGCAGGGTCAGCTTGATTTTTTCAAGTATCTTTGGAAACCTAAAGAGGAAAAGTGAGTGGGAGGGGGCACTGCCATCAGGGTGACCAGCGACAACTCACCGACTCACCATCACCCAGCAGCCTGGCCAAGAATTAGCAGGAAACTTCTGGCCTTTCTGGGCAGTCGTTAGTGTCAGGTTCCAGACGCTGAACTAGAAAACACCAGATGCCCAGTTACGTTTGAATTTCTATAAAGACAGCGTGCGTTTTTAGTGTATGCCCCATGCGAGGCTTCGTTTGTAAAATCTGGCATCCCTAGGCCCCCGAAGGGAAAGTAGGCTGCTCAAAGGGCGTAAAAGGGGCGTCAAGAACACTGAGCCTGGCTCTGCCCCTGCCTGGACTTTGCCACTGACGCAGGTGGGAGCAGGTAGGGTATCTGCCATCAGAGAGGACTTGCAGCTGAAAGGACCATCCCAGTGAAGCTCAAGGAGCCTCCACCCACCCTTTCAAGCTGCAGGCTGTCTGAGGCATACTTAAAACAGGCCTGCTGGGCTCCCGTATGCAGGTTTAACGCTCAGAGCAAATTCCTTGCCCTGTGACTCAGTGAGCGAAACCCTCTCAACTGCGAAGCTTGCTCTGCCCCGAGGGGTCAGAACCTTTGGAACAGTTTCCAGCCTCCCACCCCCGAGTCCAATGGGACACTGTAATTAGGAACTTATTCAGGCTGCATGCACAGATAGTGTCTGTCGGCAGCTTCACCTGCCTGTTGCTACTGGCCTGGAATATAAAACACCACGGAAACAGAACCATTTGAACAGGTTTCATAAGGTTTCACCCGAGGTGCAAAACACAACTATGCTTTCAACATGAGAGTGAGGCTCAGTTCAGATGCTCAGCAAAAGAATACTAGAGTTTGCCAACACAAAGAACGACGGAGCAGCCTCCAGAGACTACCACCCTCGAGAGCTGCCTTTAAAAGACAGGCCTTGGAAAATAGACCCGTACTGGTGCATGGATGCTTTGCAGAGGGGATGCAGGGGATGCAGAGGAAGCGATGCGGGGTGCAGAGCTAGATCTGTCCGGGTAGCCGTGCAATCATGGGTGACCCTCATCCGCCTCAGCAGCATTGCCTGGAAAGTTTCGGGAGTCTAGCGAGGCGTTTCTAGAATTTTGCACTAAAAAAGCGTGCTGTGTCAATCAGAAATCCAAACACAGCAGTGAAGTTGGTGCCTTAACAGCACGCACTCATTATCTCCATGTTCTGGGGTTCAGAAGTCGTATAGGTCACAGGATAAAATTGAAATGTGTACAAAACCATGTTCCTCTTGTTTCCTGAACTCCACACCTTCTAAGTCCACCACAGTCCTCAGCTATGGCCTTTTCTCTGTAATCAAGCGGAAGGTGACCTCATCACTTGGACTCCACTTTCTCTGTCACCTGATAGTGATTATTCTGCTTCCTCCCTCACTTCCGGGAACCCTCCTGATTACACAAGACCCACCCAGATAATCCAAGAGACCATGACCATGTCCGGACCATAACATAACCAGCTCAGCTCAGCTCAGTTGTGTGAGGTTATATGGCCCCAGGTTAGTACAATTCAGGAGGCCAGGATGGCACCACTCTGTCTACCTCATCCCACCACTTAGACTGGTGTGTTCCGTTTTTATTTTTGTTTTGAGGCAGGGTCTCACAATATAGCCTTGGCTGTCCTGGAACTCAATATGCAGACTAGGCTGGCCTCAAACTTGCCTCAAACATAGAGATTTGCCTGCCTTTGCCTCGTGAGTGCTGGGATTAAGGCGTGTGCCACTATGCCTGGCCATCTTTTTTTTTTTTTTATTGTTTGAGAAATTCATAGATGTACACAATGTGCTCTGAATAAATCCACCCGCCCCTGGTTTCTGCCTCTTCTGTTCCTCCCCTATAGACCCACCACGTTTCCCTCCCGGTTTCAAGCGGTCTGTATGTAAATCCAGAGTCCTCTTAGTGCCGTCTGTATGTGCAAGGGTGTAGGGCCATCCGCTGAGCATGCGCAGCCTCTCCTGCAGGCCACAGACCTCATCCCTGAAGAAAACCAACTCCCTCTCCCCAGCTGCCATCAGTTGCTATTGACCCCTCAGCTAGGGGCGGGACTTCATGAGCCCCGCCCAACCGTGCTGGGATTTTGGTTGGCTTGGTCTTTTCCAAGCCTTGTGCATGCGGTCACAGCTGCTTCGAATTCATGCGTGCAGTGGTCCGGTCACATCTAGCAAATCCTCTGTGGCTGGAGACAGGCGCTACCTCTGGCTTGGACACTCTTTCCGCTCCTCTCCCAGGGTGATCCTTGAATCTTGAGGGGAGGGATGAGGTACAGCTGTCCCACTTAGAGCAGAGCACGCCTCAGTCTTATTCTCTGTACATTGACCAGTCATGGAGTTCTGTATTAATCCCCCATCTACTAAAAAAAGAAGGGTCAACACCCTTTTGTAAATTCAAAAGACTTTGTGATTTCATCTTACCTCAGTGAGAATGGCTAAGATTAAAAACCAAAATGTCACTATGGATGTAGAGAAAGGGGAACACCAGTCACTGTTGATGGGAGGGCAAACCGTGCGTCCACTGTGGAAATCAGCGTAGAGGTTCCTCCAAAAGCTAGAAACAGATCTACCACATGATCCAGCTACAGTACTCCCCAGCGGACTCCCAAAGGACTCTATGTCCTACTCCAGAGATACTTGCTCATTCATATTCATTCACAATAAACAATCATTGGCAACAGCCTACTTGTCCATCAGCTGATGAATGGATATTCATGACTGTGCTACATATATACATGAAATATTATATGTAGCTGTAAAGAAAATTGAAAATTTGCAGATAAATGGATAGAGCTGGGGGTAATCATTCTGAGTGAGGTAATTCTGCATGTTCTCTCTCGTATGTGGGCAGTAGCTGTAACCCGTTAGATGGGTGTTTGGCGTGTCACAGAAGGCAGGGAAGTCCTAAGTAACCAAGGAAGGGGGTGGGATGCACGTGGTATGAAGGGGGATCTGGACTAACGGCACAGGGAGGGTAAATGGGTTGGGGAAGCAGTAGAAGAGGGAGTCTGGGGATGGACAACCAGCAGTGAAGGCCTTCTAAAGAGCTGTTTGGGAACCTACAAATGGAGCCCAGGTTTTGTGAGTTTCGTTTGTTTGTTTGTATGTCTGCTAGTTTGTTTGTTTAACCAGAAGCTGCAATTCAGTGAATCAACGTCAGTGACTGGGCACAAGCATTTTAGAATGAAATCCAGCATTTGGCTCCTAGTAAGACTGTATTATTTCCTCTAGAGAGGGCACCGTTGTTTCTGGGCTTTGGGTTCCTCTACGTGCATGGATTACTTCTGGTCTCCAGTATAAATACAGAATCCATTTCTTGCTGTCAGTCGTGCTAGGGAAAAAAAAAAAAAGCAACTGTCGAACTGTCATGATGGCCTCCTAATTGGTCCTTCGCCCGCAGGCTCTTCAATCCATCATCCTCTTTGCTGCCAAAATGTTCTCCATAAAAATAAAATGGACATGTCCGGGGCTGCGGCTGAGCCACGTATTGAGTTTGCCCTTCCAAACTCCATGTCCTCATTCCCACCCACAGCTGACCATTATGCAGAGCCTCAGCCAGACTCCTGGACTGTGCTACTCCAGGGCAGGCCACGGGAGGCAGAAAGGGGGCGTGGCTTAGATCCATTTTCCGGTAGTTTCTGCTTCACCAGGCAAGGCCAGCTCCGTGGGTGCTCAACCTGCACAGGGGCTGTCTATGCCTCCCTCCCTTTCCCACACCTACTGCTTAGAACGGCTCCAAGCTTAGCTTAATGCTCTGCCTCCCAGTGTCTCGAATCTGGTTTCTTAACAAAGACTCTACATTTCCCCGTTTGCACTTGGCCTGGTAAATCATGTCACCAAATCTGCTATCCAGGGGTGACGGGTCCCTGCAGTTGTTGGCCCAGGACACTGCACCACCCTGTGTTATTTCTCTCAATCCTACCCACATTTTAAAGCAATCCCTTTGTTAAACTCATTTCATTCATTTTAAGAATGCAACTATGTCGGGCAGCGGTGGCGCACACCTTTAATCCCAGCACTCAGAAGGCAGAGGCAGGCAGATCTCTGTGAGTTCGAGGCCAGCCTGGTCTATAGAGTGAATTTCCAGGACAACCAAGGCTAGAGAGAGAGAGAGAGAGAGAGAGAGAGAGAGAGAGAGAAAGAAGAAGAAGAAGAAGAAGAAGAAGAAGAAGAAGAAGAAGAAGAAGAAGAAGAAGAAGAAGAAGAAGAAGAAGAAGAAGAAGAGGAGTGTACCTGTTTCCTCTGTGGGACCGTGAAAGGTAGAACTAGCCTGCAGGATAATATCCAAATTCACATTACTTCAACATCTATTCCTCCACATCTTTCTGGCTAACCCACCACAAGACCCTATTCTTTTTGTTGTTGTTGTTTTTGAAACTGGGTTTTAACTACCAACTAGCCTTTGATATTTGGGTTTTATTATTTATTGGAAAGGGCACCACAGCACGTGTGTGGAGATCAGAGGACAACTTGCGCAGCCAGTTCTCTCCTTGCGCCACGTGGGCTCCACAGATTGTCCTTATTTCGTGCAGAGTAAGGGAAAGCACCTTTACCCGTGGGTTCTCGGTCAGGTTTATGGTACCAGGCTGTGTTTCCTCCTGTGAAGTGAAGCTTAAATCCAATCAGAAAGCGACATTTTGCCACTACCACACCCACGGGCATATCTTGCCACACTGGTTATTATTGTCGCTCCCGGGTTCACAACTGTGTGAGACTCTTCCCCAGCGGCCTGCGTAGCACCTTACAGTGCCGCTAAAGTCAGCCAGTAGGGAGGAAGCTTCCTGACTGGTACCAACATGGTTTCTCCATGGCTTGAGACTGCTTGCTACCTGTGGTATCTCAAGCAATGGGGCTTTACCATCAAGTTCTGGCGGGCAACCATGAGCACTGGCAACAGCCTGAGTTGTTTTGGCGGTCTCTGACCAACACCTGACACTGGGCTTTTTATTTGGCAACCTATGGTTTCTGGGATGAAGATGATCCCTTGTGTAGGGTAATTCCAATGAAGCTCTTTACATGAATGTGTGAATACCCATCATCTATGTAGCTAACTAGTCAGCTTGTAGAACAGTAAGGGAAACATGGTCTTTGGTGGGATAATTAAAGTTAAATGGGGTCATGGGATGAGGCTCTAATCCAATAGAACTGCATCCTCATAATAATAATAAGAGACAGGGTGACCGTGGGCAGAGGAACAGTCACCTGAGGACATCCATGAAGCAGCCACCAAAGATAGACCCCTCAGGGGCAAGCCTGCCCTGCCAGGAGCTTTGATTCCCAGCTTCTAGAGTAAAGAAGGTAAAACCGCCCCATTCTGGGATACTTCGTTACAGAGATCCTAACATACACACAGGAAGTCACATGTATTCTTCCCTCAGGGATTATACTTAGCTCCTGTCACAAGCGTACTCAATAGTGTAACCACGTGCCCCATAACCAAGTCACAAAAACTCAAGTTCAGAGAAGCAGCATGTTCAAGGTCACATAACACCGAACTCTCCACACTGAGACCTCCAAGGCAACGTCAGAACATCCAGAGTTTTCACTGATAGAGGGCAGAAGACTCGCTGCCAAACTCTTGGAGCCTAGTAAACTTTCAGAGTTCTCTCTGCCCTACTCAAGAGCTGGTGGGCAGTGTCTACCCTCTCCATCTTTCATAAGCTCCCAGGAAGGGCCGATTCGCAAACACCGCTGTCCTCCATGGGGCTGTGAGAAGAATGTTTTCCTGTTTGATGGGTTTTCACTTTCTGTAAGGAGACATGTAGATGCCTGTGATTAGAAAATCAATTTAGCGTCTGTCTTAACCTCTCAGCTGTACGGGGATTCCGGGAGGTAGTTTTCCTCGGCTGTTATGACGATGTTTCCAGCAATGTCAATTTCAAATACAAAACCATCAGTTCTCATCTTGGGAGTCACTGGTCCATGATGCTCTCAATCCGGGCGCATCTTGCCCCACACAACAGATGTATTTGTCCTTGAAACATAAAAAATCATAGCCTGGAAGTCTCCGTCCTTTCTAGTGTAGTCCTCATGAGCTCCACCCTGCGCAGCATTTCAGCAATATAGAAAATGCACATTGCCTTGGAAAATGAGTCCGTCTTCCTCTTTAATGCTTTATAAATTTGGAATTATGTTTTTCTCATCACTCTGTGGGCATCCATATAGAGTTTTTCTTTTCTTTTTCCTCCCTCCATTCAATTATCATTCTAAGCAGGAAACCAGAAAAACACTGGATATTCCGTTTCCTGAACTGTCAGTTAATCTTAGGGAAAGAAAAGATACTTGTACGAGCCAGGCCATTATCTTCTCAGCCTGTGTCATACTCCAGAGACCTGGATCAGCTGAGTGCTTCCCGAGCAGACAGCAGCATAATTTGCTTCTCTGTGATATTTTTTGAAGCCCCATTTAAAACAAAAAACTTTTCTTCTGTTTTTAAGAGTGCAATAAATTCAAATGCTCGGCCAGGCTTCCAGGACTGTTTGCTAGTTTTCTACCTATGTCTCCAGGGGAAAAAGCAGAAGCTAGAAGATGTGGTCAAAAATCAACAGAGGTTGCATGTGTTAGCTCCTGCCCACATCCCATCTCGTACCATGAGGCTGAAGTGTGCTTTCTGAACACGGGAGCCAAAGGGCTGTGGGTACCAGTCGACTTTAGCATTGCAAGCAGAAGTGATTGTCAGCTGGAGGTAGGCTGGAGGCTGCTGTGGAATGAAGAAGACCTTCTGCCTATGTTCTGGTTCTTCTGCGCCAGCAGGAAACAAAGGCAAGAAAGGCCCAAAAGAGCCTGGACAGTAAGTAGCCTGTAGCCCCCAGAAGAAAAGGAGCCCACAGTGAACAGACAACTCCAGGCTCAGGTTGCCACACTGCACTCATTAAAAGGGTGGATTTGCCGGGTGGTGGTGGCGCACGCCTTTTATCCCAGCACTCGGGAGGCAGGGGCAAGCAAATCTCTGAGTTGGAGGCCAGCCTGGTCTACACAGTGAGTTCCAGGACAGCCAGGACTACAAAGAGAAACCCCGTCTGGAAACAAAACAAAACAAAAAACCAAAAAACAAAGCTCTATCTCTTCTGACTCACGACATCAGTTCTCACTCCCTGCTGACCTTAAACTTGATCAACACCCAGGAAAGACGTCAAAGTTAAAGCTGACTTTACTTTCAGCTCCATGATATGTGGAGTTAGGTGAACAGCTTGGTAGCAGAGCTGGTCTTAGTGTGATGTAGGAGTTCTTGGTCTGGCCCCTTCTAGAGCAAATAAATAAAGACATCTGGGCACAGAACAGTCCACAAAGGTGTGCACTAACTCCGACCAATCGTCTTTGGGATTGAAGCTGGAAGAGGGCAGCCACATGAAATATTGTTTGAACCTTACTAGTTTTTAGTGTATACCTTTATAATTTTTGAACTATCAAGAAATATTTGCTAAGTGGAAGAAAATTTAGTTGCATGAAATAATTCTAGCATGGAGATTTAAAAAAATGGTACCCCAGCCATGAATCATTCAAGAGGATTGAATTCATCTGCACAGCTTTCATATTTGAGTTTACTTTTCTCGAAAATAATAGCCTATGCAATAGTTAAGACCTGTTTTCGACAGGAGGAATAAAAAAATACAATGGCACCGTCACCCCTCCCACCCTCACCACCTCCTTTAGTTGACTATCATCACTAGGCACCATGTTATAGACCTCTAATCCTATCATGTAGGAGGCAGGCCGATCTCTGTGAGTTCAAGGCCAGCCTGGTCTACATAATGAGTTCCAAGCCAGTCAGAGCTACATAGTGAGGCCCTGTCTCAATAAAGTAAAATAAAATAAAATAAAATAAAATAAAATAAAATAAAATAAAATAAAATAAAGAACGATCATAATAGGTACAAAGAGATGTCTCAGTGGTTAAGAGCACTTGTTGCTCTTACAGAGGACTGGTGTTCAGTTCCCAGGACCCACATGGTGGCTAATAACTGTCCATAACTTCAATTCCAGAGGATCTGATGCCCTCTTTTGACCTCTACAGGTACTACATACACACGATGCACAGATACATGCCAGCAAAACATCCATACACATAAAATAAACAAATACACATTTTTAATTTTTAAAAATTATTAATAGTGAAGGTTCCTGGCTCATGCCTCCCGGAAGACCGTTGTGGGTTGGTTCTACTCAATCATTGCCGGAGAATCTGTCACTGCCCCCACCTCTGGTGGTCCAGTCATGGATGGAGTTCTCTTAGGCTCTCTAGATGTGAATTCCAGAAAACGCCTATCAGGAAGTAGGAGTTTGAAGAAAGCCTTGCACTGATGATTGGCCATTTTTCTTTTTCTGTAGAAATGCTTTAGTCTCTGGTAAGAGGGTATTGACCGTGCAAGAGCTGCTCAGTCTTCCTGGGAACACATGCTCCATGGCCACCATTTCCATGGAGACTGCATGAGGAAGACTCTGCTGTCATGCTCTTTTCCCTAAGGACAGTCCTCAAAGCACACCGCCTAGCCTGTGCCACCACACAGCAGCTCTTCGAGCTGGCAGATGAAGAAGACAAAATGGTGTCCTCAAGCTGTAAACTGAAGGAAATGGAAATTGCTGCTGAACCAAATCTTTTTTATTTGTTTCTGTCCAATGATACTTGAAATTACATTTCTTCCATGCATTTTCGTGTTCTGCATGACTAAGCACAGTAAGCTGTTCTTTGGAAATTAAGGATGTAATTAAATATATTGACTTCCCCCCAATGTCTTGCTGGTAGTTAAAAGATGGGTTTCATCATCATCATCATCTTTTTTTTTTTTTCAGCAGAGTTGGAGAACCCAAAGTTGCTTTTATGTAAATAAGGGAAAGAAACTTCACAAAGCTTCACAAATATAAATAAGAACCATACACAGGATGTCTAAAATGGCTCATCATGGTAAGGCAAGTGCCACCAAGCCTGATCACCTGACTTTGATGTCCCCCAGTCCCACATGGTAGAAAGAGAAAACTGATTCCACCAAGTTGTCCTCTGATCTCTACAGTGTGCCATGGCACACACATCCCCCCTCAGTTTTACAGTTGTACCAGGAATGTCTCCAGGACCCCGTCCTCTGCCAATCAGCAGCAAATCTAAAAAGATGTCCACGGGAAAGGATGCTCCTCCTTGGTCCTCATTAAAGAGAGCGGTGCTCACTTAGTCTGCTCTACCCATCCATCAGGGCACAGGATAGTCCCTTGGTGGAAACATCGGAAGTGGATCCCGCTAGAGAAGTGTTCTTCCTCTTTAACGCCGTTCACTAGCAGGGAGTTTACCTTGGAAGATTAAGAAGACAATGGAGGGGGGCTGGAGAGGTTGCTCAATAGTTAAGAGCACTTGCTGCTCTTCTAGAGGACCCTAATTCAATTCCCAGCACCCACATGGTGATTCATACCATCTGTAACTCCACTTCTGGGAGATCCGATGTCCTCTTCTGTCCTCTGTGGGTACTGCAAACACAGAGTGCACATACATCCATACACGAAATATCCATACACAAAATATCCACACACAAAATAAAACAAAAATAACTTTATAAAATCATAGTATATGAGAGGTATAGGATCATATATATGTCATAACAGTTATGTAACTTACAAAAATTCAATGTAGCTATAACCAAATATGCTTTAAATTTCAAGCAACAGTCATATTTTCAAAATGGCTCCCTTAGCACCCTCAAGTCCCCAACTCTAACTACCAAGGATGGGTAGGGATGATGTTCCCACCCAATTGTAACTATTCTCATCTTTCATCGTTCTTATTAAGTGTGTCTTTGATCTGTTTCTCAGTCACAACTCCAACTCCATTTTATTCTGATGTGGTCATGACATGTGTCTTAACAAATCAGGTAATATATGATCCACAGTGCCTTTGCTCTCATTTATATATTGAAAAAAAAAAAATCTAAGGCCAGAGATGCTAGGACATGCCTGGGAACCTGTTAAGTCAGAGCTGGAATTCTGAAATCTTCTCTTCCGGGGCACCACTCTCGTCTCGTCGAGCATGCCTGTCTTTTGCGGGAGGAGGATGGATGCTAATCAATCAATGCTGATGACCCAGTGCCGCAAGAGGACCTCAGCGCCAAACACAGAAAGTATCAAGAGGAGACGCCCCTCCCTGGGTCTCAGCTCTGACTTCAGACATGTGCAAAACCATGTTCTTGGGAAAGCTTCATTAAGATTCAAGGATCGGCACTTACAGCAAAAAAACCTGTTTCGAAGAAGCCCGGGGAACATGAAGTCTCCGAGATGTGCCATCAGTTTCTCAACGTTAGTGTTAGCATTTCAAGCCAGGTGGAAACCAGCCAGAAAGAGAAAGATGTGCTGGCAGAATCCGATGCCCTTGGTTTAATACCTACTTCCTGGGAGTTAATATCAGACTTTCTTTCCTGGCCAGGTATGATTAATTCTTGTAATGATTCAGTGTGCTGTTGCCATGGCTTGTCCAAAATACTTTTCTTGCATAATCTTCTGTCAGAACTCTTCAGGTTGGAATGCACACGGAGACCAGAGCGAACATAAATGGAGCATTTCCATTGTTCATGCAGATTCCAGGACTCAGTTCATTCCCCCATAAATTAGCTAGGTAAAACTTTGAAGGTAGCAGGGCACCTCTGTTCTCTGGGAAGGTCTGTCCCTTTTTGAGTGCAGACAGCAGTAGGAGGCAGGGGCTGTATTCTGCGCTCGCTGGTCTCCAAAAGCAATGGGTCGATAAGCCCTCCGTATCAGGAAGGCTTAAGCTCAGACTCGGATGGAGGCACTCCAGGCTGCACTTTGGAAGATAGTGCTTGTGTGGGGTCTTAGGTTTCCCCCTTCTACTTTAAAATATATCATCCTTGGGCTGGAGGGGTAGCCCAGCAGGGAAGAGTATAGTATATGTGAGGCCCTGGGTTCACTTTGCAGCACTTCCCCAAAATAAAAATAAAGATTGTCATGACACAATGTTTTCTATGAAAATCTAGAAAGGCTTCTTTAAAAAAAATAATTATGTGTATGAGCGTTTGCCTGGGTATGTGTTGTATGTGCACTATGTGCATGCAGTGCCTACGGGGGCCAGAAGAGGGCATCTGATCCACTACTGACGGTTGTGAGCCACGGTGTGGAAGCCGGGAACTGAACCTGGGTCCTCTGCAAGAGCAGCCAGTGCTATTAACCGCTGAGCCATCTCTCCAGCCCCTACACAAAGCCTTCTTAATGTAGTTTTTTTCCCCCTGTGACATCTGTTTTTCTTTCTCTGGCTGCTTTCAGATTATTTTTTCCTTTTGATTCCCTGCAGTTGGACTACTGTGTGGCTTGGGGGTTTCTCTTCCTGTTTGTCTCGTTCCCAGTTCGCTGAGCGTCTCAAATCAGCCTCAGGAAGATTTGGCCATCACATCTGCAGATGTCTTTTCTGCAGAGCGTGTGACTTTTGGACAGAAGCGAGTTTATCTTCCAGCAGCACACTGCTCAGGAGGACCTGGACTTTGGTACCTTCTATGGGTTGATAAGGCCCTTTGGGCAAACCCTTCAAGCATTCCCACTTTCTGTTTGCATTTCTGCAAGAGGGGAAGTTAAAATACTCATCCTACCGGATGCCACTGATAATGGAGTGGATCGGTACTTAGGAGGGATTTGAACATGTGAATACATGTGGAGCATTGTTTTATTTAAAACATTTCCCCAGGAAGTTTCTGTTAAAATGTACCTTCAAGCACTGATTCTCCACTGAGGACCCTAAAGACTCATTTGTCTTGTTATAGGGCTAAGAGCAAAGTTCCAAAAGATGATGGATGGGTATGTAGGTAGGTGGATGGATGGATGGACGGACGGACGGATGGATGGATGGCAGTTTTGTTCCTGCTGTACTTAGAAGTGAAGAGGGGAAAATGGGGGAGGACTTCAAATGGCTTACAGGTGGAGAGAACTGGCAAATCTGAGTCAACACGGGTTTGCTAGCCAGTATTGGTTAGCCACACGCCTTTTCCAACTGGCAGGCACAGTGTTCATCCTGTTTTCAAATGTGCACCATACACAATAGAAGGCGGAGTTCGCAGCATCAATACTATGGGATACTCCACGGCAGCCATCCCAAAGGTAGCCGATCTCATTGTCAGAGTCCATGCCTGCCAGTGGCATGCTCCAACGCTGCCACTCACCGCTCTAATCTGA
>CABHPQ010192192.1:987-23529 GCA_902168405.1 Peromyscus aztecus | reverse complement strand
TTTCTTCTTTGCATTGGTTCTGTGTTTCTTATTTATAAGACGGTTGGCTACATCTACATCCAGGTTTGGGTTTTTAATGTGGATTATGAGGATCTGAACATATTCGAAAGCTTGCCTGGCAGACACCTCACTGAGCCATCTCTCCAGCCTCCATGGGAACAGAAAAAGTCAGATCGAAGCTTCCCAAAGGAAGAACAAACCAAAGAGATCAATTTGTCATGTTTGATCTTTGTGGTGACAAAGTAATTCTACCTATGAACTTTCTCTTTGGTTCCGGGACCTCTTCTTTTGGTCCCTGGCATTTTGGGACTCTCAGGTTCCCACATAGACACAGTCAAATCCGAGAACCACACCACTGATAACCAGACCTGAAAATGGCACAAAAGTGCCATCAAGAAACCTCAGTCAAAATGAACTCTCCTAAAGCGAAGGAGCGTGTTTGCCTGAAGACGACGCAGCCACCAACAGGGAAGCTTTGAGTGCCGGAGCTGAGACTATCAGGGCCCTCATAAAAGTCCAAGAAGACACCCAAGGCAAGTCCAGTCACTCTCCCTCCACTGCACAAAAATGAGCTTGGGACACTCACTTTTCCTACATTGCCAAGGTCTTAGAAGCTGGCCAGAGGTTAAGGCCAACGCCAAAGCCAGGCCAGGGCTGTGGCTCTGGCTGCAGCTGCATCCCCAGCTTCTAACGGCTCACACTCCAACAAGGATCCAGAATAGCAGCTCCTGTCTGCCAGAGTGAGGACAGGATTGTGTGACCCTGCATGGGTCATTAGGCTGGTGCCATCCTTGGGCTGTTTGTTCAGGTGACTGTGAGGCAATAAAAATGCTAATTCTACCCAGCCAGGTGGGACCCTCAGGGTCAATAAGCTATTCGAAGTAACTAACTGATCACGTGTCCAGAGAAAACTTAGCCGGAAACGGAGTCAAGAATAAAAGAATCCACTTGAAAGCCGCTCAGCAGATTCCCGCTTGCATGTCAATGAGTTGTCTTGTCTAACCCAGTAGGAGCATTTGGAGAGTGTTCACTGAGCCTTGCCTAGAGTGTGGTGGCACTAAAGACAAGAGGATCTTCCAAGAAAGAGCTCAACACACAGAGAGGGTTCCAGTCTACAAGTCGGGGTCAAGGCCAGCGTTAACGGAGAAGGAAAGGTCATTTGAGAGCTAGCTCTGTAGCTCACAGGGAGCCCTTCCATCTTGTTCCCTAGGTTCCACGAAGGAGAAGGCAAGAAGAGAAGAAAAAAACACGCCAAGTGTCTGGAGTGGTAAGAGCCCGAGGCAGGAGAGCAGAAGGTGAGTCACAGGCATTAAGCTTATTTGCTGTGTAAGGGTAACACTGCCCGGGACAAGAAATAGCTGGAGAAATCACAGAAGCTGGATGGGTTGCCGTGCAGATCCCAAGGGGCCCCGTGGCGGCAGGTAACTGGACACTGAGGGAGGTAGGGAAGCATTAGTGCCCGCTCACATGCCCTTCCTCTGGAGCTGCCTCTGTCTCTGTGATGCTGGAGAACCTGCCAATCCGCTCCTCTCCTGGGGCCCCAGGCCCTGCAGAGGTGAGTGTGGGACCCCAAGTAGAGAACACCATTCAGTGGAATCAGCAAGAGGCGCGGATGCTTGACCGTTAGACCCAAGCAGAGCCAGTCTGAGCCTCTTGCAGGGTTGAAACCAAGGCTGGCAATGGTTCTTTCCTGTGCTGTAATCTGCAAAACCCATCATTTCTACCAATCAGGATGATATGCAAGAAGCTCAGGAGAACTGTGAGACAGATCCTGAGGACCTGGCTCCAGCCACATATCCATCTGCCCCAAATTCTAACCTGCCCAGTTACTAACAGTGAAATTCAAAAATTTTGAAACTGATGCACTATGTGTGAATCTTGTGGATGAGCTGCGGCTGAGCATTCCTACCAAAGAGGAATGGTTATTCCTGCTTTTGACCACGAAGCCACAGGGATCCTCCTGCCTCTGCCTTCCCAGCACTGCACCCTGCTTTCTTTATGTACATGTTGGGGACCTCAAGTCTTCATGCCGCCCCAGCAAGGATGTCACCAACTTGGCCGTCTTCCCAGCCCTAAGAACGGGGAGAGATGTTTGAGGAGATGGAGAGATGTCCTGAAAACCTGCTTTGCAAATGCCAAGAACTGTGTTTTCATCGCCAATAGAGTAGAACCTTCCGATTCTACTATATGATTTTGTGCTGTGCCTGGGGAGGTAGGGGAGAGGGCAGTAATGTGTGTAAAGAAAGCAGAATCTCCAAAGCTGCTAGTGCAGATAAAACACAACACCCACTGGCCAACACAACGGAGGCAGCGGCATCGGAATAACCACCTTCAGGAACAGCCACCTGTCTTAGGGTTCTATTGCTGTGAAGAGACACCATGACCACAGCAACTCTTATAAAGGACAACATTTAACTGGGGTGGCTCACTTACAGTTCAGAGGTTCAGTCCATTATCAGCAGAGTGGAAAATGGCAGTGTGCAGGCAGACAGGGAGCCGGTTACATCTTGAGCAGAAGGCAACCGGAAGTGGATTCTGACACTGAGCGAAACTTTAACAAAAGAGACCTCAAAGCCCGCCCCCACATTGACACACTTCCTCCAACAAAACCACACCTCTTAATAGTGCCATTCCATATGAGCTTATGGGGGCCAATGACATTCCAACTACCACACAGCTGCTTCCAGCTGCAACTGTGCACTTCATGTCCCAGATGTAACCTTTCATCTGCATGTCTTCAAAGCTGCTTCACCCAAAGGCTCACCACAACCCAGGAAGAATATAAACCCTACTTGACATGGCCTAGACACCAGCCAATCCAAAGACAGTTGGTCTGTAGACAGTGGTTCCATTAACCTGATGGCAGCCCACTGACTCAATCCCGCCTGCTGGCTGAGCTTATACTTTCTTTTTTCGCTTATAGCTAATACTCAATATCTATGACAAGACAACCAGCTATTCCTGTAGTCCAGTGGCTGTCCATTAGGGGGGTGTCCTAGTTGACTTCTCTGTTGCTGTGATAAACATTGACCAACAGCAACTTGAGGGAGGAAACTGTTTCTTTGACTTACAAGTTACAGCCCATCACTGAGTGAAGCCAAGGAACCTGGAGGCAGGAACCAAAGTAGAGACTGTGGAGGACCCCTGCTGACTGGCCTGCTTCCCATGGCTTACTCAGCTACTCTCCTTACACAGGCTGGACCCCAATGCCCAAGGGTGGCACTGTCCAGTCGGTTGGGCTCTTCCCATCAACAGAGATCAAGAAAATAGCTCGGAGACACGCCCATGGGCCAATCTGAGGGAGGCAATTCTTCAGTTGAGATTCTGTCTTCCCAGACCCGCTGGGATTGTGTCAGGCTGAGGAAAACTAAGCAGCGTATGGGGTGAGTTGATTTCAAGGGGAGATGGGTAACACCCCATTTTGAGCTGAGCTGAGTGCAAGTGGCGTCTTTGAACGAAGGCTCAAAGTCCTGCAAAGGATCCTACCAAGCACAGGGCAGCTACCCCAACAAGGGCTTCCTTGCCCCAGTGTGCATGGCGGCCAGGCTGAGGAACCCTGCCATGGGTGACGCTCTGGTCTGAACCAGTGGCTGTGGTGGCTCTTCTTGCTTGTCAACTTGACTACATCTGGAACTAAAACTCAGAAATGGAGGGCACACCTGTGAGAGATTTTAGCTTAGTTTGAAGGAGGAAGATCCACTTCTAATCTGGATCTTTGTGGTAGGAAGACACACCTTTAATCCAGATCTTTAAGTCAGATCTCATTTGAGCCACGCCTTCTGCTGGAAGTCTATGTAAGGTCACGGAAGAAGGAAGCTTTTGCTCTTTACCTGCTCGCCCTTGCCTTGATATCAAGTTTATTCCTTCACTGGCATTAGAACCGACTTCTTCAGGATTCCGGTGTCTATTGAAGACCAGCTGAGACATCCAGCCTCATGGACTGAGGAACTACCAGATTCTTCTTGGACTTTCTGTTTATAGCCAGCCATTATTGGATTAGCTGCACTGCAGCTTGTAAGTCATTATAATAAATCCCCTTTCTGTACACGTAGAGAGATTCACTCTGAATGTTCTGTTACTCTAGAGAACCCTGACTAACACAGTGGCCCGTGCTCTGAGTTATAAGTGGCCGCTTGTAGATGGTCGCAGGGGTTTGCCCATCAGGGTGGGATTAGCTATTTGCTTACAATGCAAAGCTGGTCACAAAGGCCACCATTCATAGCTGTTTCCACACCACACATTAGTAGCTAAAGGATAAAATAATGACGGGCAGTTAACTGGCATTTCCTTGTATCAGCAAAGTATACGTTAGGAGAAAGTTTTTTTATGACAGCGATAATAATAAACGGTAACTTTTATAGACTCATTATTATTCTGTCCAGACAATGCACGGGCGCCAGCAGCCTTTACCTCAGCCCTGCCAACAGCTCATTAGATGTCGCATGCATATTTTTGATGAGCCAGCTAAGGCTGAGAGGGGCCGGTGACTTCCTGAAAGCCACACGCTTGGCTGTCTCTGCCTTCTGTGTTCTCCACCACAGTACTGCCCTGTGTCCTGCTTGTCTCCACTTGCCACGGGGTGTTTGCTGTCAGATACAAAAGCGGGGACCTCACTCCAGGGCTGACCTGAGGCCAGCTTAAAGCAGGAATGGGTTGTTCAGGATTGGGCACGAACTGCGTAGAAACCTGCCATGTTCTTGGGGAAAGATTATGTAGTTGAACCCGGTGTGGTACACAGGCACCTGTACCCAGACCTGGAGGCAGAGACGGGAGAATGTTGAGTTTGAAGTTAGCCTGAGGTGTTTAGTAAAAGCTGGAGGAGAGGGGGTTAGATTGGGAGACTGATTTGTTTCACCAAGTAGACATTTCTGGAATTTTTAAAAAGAACTGAAATATTTATTTATTTATTTATTTTGTACTATAGTGTAAGTGGACTTAGTTGGGTTTTTTTTTTGTCACAATTCTGTGTGTGTGTGTGTGTGTGTGTGTGTGTGTGTGTGTGTGTGTGTGTGACAAGCGTGTGTGAGGGCACAAATGTGGAGGTCAGAGAACAACTTTTGGGAGTGGGTTCTCTTCTTCCACTGTGAGAAATGAGTGACAGCAATCAAACTCAGATGCTGAGGCTTGCTACTTACCCACTGAGCTCTCTCTCAGCCTGAAGACCGAAATCTTTAATGCCTTGTCTTCATGCAGCATCTCGGCTGGGTGTGGCCCCAGCTGGCACTTTCTAGAGAGACAAAGAAGGGAATGGCTTCTGTCAAGCCAACCACCTGCAGAAATTAAGCCCCCACCAAAAGAATCTGAGCCAGTGAGTCACCCCCAGGTGCCAGATAGAAGGCTAGTACCAGCACCCTTCCCCAGCTCAATGAGACAGGTGTATTTTAGTGGAGACAGAGATGGAAGCCCAGATCCTTCTATCCTGTCTTCTGGCAAGGGGAGAGGACAGATGCCGGAAAGAGGGTGGGTCAGAGCTCGTGGTGTTGACCCCGCCTCGGCCTTGTACACATTATCGGCAAGAGTCAAACGGGAAAGCTGTTGTCTTCCTTTGTGACTTAAGTAACTTGACCAAGGTCTGCCATTTGATTAGCGATGACGTCCAGTTTCACACCCACCCCTGACTGATGCCAAAAATCCATTTCCCCCACTGGACTTGGCTTGGCAGCGCGTCTGCCCAGTGACACATGATGCAGGCCGGGTGTGGTGGGGTGCTTCTCCATCTTCCTGTTGAATATGTGGGCCAAGAGGGGGAACAATGATTGTGGGAAATACCCCAAAAGGCACAAATTGATTTAAAACAGAAGTGAATGGAAAGCCGGGCGGTGGTGGCACACGCCTTTAATCCCAGCACTCGGGAGGCAGAGGCAGGAGGATCTCTGTGAATTTGAGGCCAGCCTGGTCTACAGAGTGAGTTCCAGGATGGCCAAGGCTAAATAGTGAGACTGTGTCTCAAAAAACCAAAACAAAAAAAAAAAAAAAAAAAAAGACTGGCATTCGGTCTGAGGGCTTGCCTCCGTCTCTGTGACCTGTGACTTGACTGTGCGGACTTAGTCAGACTGTAAAGTCAGGCGAAGCTCCAGTAGGTGATGTTCATGTCTGCTTCAGCTTGACCTGTCAGCCTTCCTCTTAAATATGACTTCCGCCGTTTTAGCTTTCTTGGGCTATCACGACAAACCCCACAGACCAGGGGGTGAACATGCAGACATCAGTGGTCTCAGGGTTCTAGAGTCTGAGAGTTCAAGGTCGAGGGGTCTGTGGCGTTGGTTTCTTCGGAGCCTTCTCTCATCGACTCCAAGGCAGCTGCTCTCTGTTCTCTCACAGGAAGGGAAGCACCCCACCCACCACCCCCGGGCCCCTGTCTCCATCACTTCCTAATCTCTCCTAAGGACATCAGTCAAATTGGTTAGGGCTTGCCATAATGGCGGTCCTCATTTTACTAAATATTCCAAAAATAGTTGCTTAAAGATTTTTTTCCCTCCATTTAAAATTTTACACATGTTGTTTATGTGTTTGTCCATGAGTGTTGGACCCTCCGGAGCTGGAGTTCCAGGCAGTTAGGGAGCCGCCTAACATGGGTGCTGAGCACGAACTCGGGTCTTCTTGCAATTGCTTGCACTTAACAGCTGGGCCATCCCTCCAGTGCCTCGTTTGTGTAGACAGATTTTTTTTGGGGCTACCAGGTCACCAAAAAACAGATATGGAGACTTATTATTAATTATGAGAGCTCGGACTTAGCTTAGGCTTGTTTCTAACTAGTTCTTATAACTTAAATGAACCCATCCACATTGTTTTACGTGACTCGGTTACCTTTATTCTGTACTGCCCATCCTGTTTCTTCTCTGTCTGCCTAGCAACTCTCTCTGCCCAGAATTCCCACCTATACCTCCTGCCTAGCTATTGGCCGTTTAGCTTTTTATTAAACCAACCACAGTGACACATCTTCACACAGTGTAAAGGAATAGTCCACAATATGTTTGTTTCCTTTTCTTCTTTTCTTTCTTCCTTCCTTCCTTCCTTCCTTCCTTCCTTCCTTCCTTCCTTCCTTTCTTTCTTTCTTTCTTTTTGGTTTTTCGAGACAGGGTTTCTCTGTGCAGCTTTGCACCTTTCCTGGATCTCAATCTATAGACCAGGCTGGCCTCGAACTCACAGAGATCTGCCTGGCTCTGCCTCCCGAGTGCTGGGATTAAAGGCGTGCGCACCACTGCCCGGCCCTTTTCTTCTTTTCTTGAGACAGGTGTACTCCTGACTAGTCCCAAACTCACTGAGATCCCCAGTCTCTACCTCCCAACTGCTGGGATTAAAGGCCTGTGTCACTAGGCTGAGTTGGTTCCCCCTTTCTTAGCTTTAAATGTCAATGGACACAGCATTCCCGTGTTCGAGAAGACAGCAGAGGTATGGAAAACGGAAGACTTGTATTGGACACAGAAGTCTTCCAAGCATTGGGAAATGACCTTTAAATTAGAAGAGAGTTAAGCCGAGCAGGAGAGAGCAGGGAATCCTCTCCAGTGATGACGTGGGCCAGGGTTCAGGTTACAAATTACCTGCAGTCCATGCTAGATACTGACTGACCTGGCAAAGCAGCCCTTGCTGCCTAGGGCACTGTTGGAAAAACATGCTGTTAAAGAGAAACAAGAAAACAAAAATAATAACAAAAAATCACACCGAGGAGAAGCAGGGAAGCCTGTGGAAGAAATTGCAAAGTGTTGCCTTCTCACGCCTGCTTCAGCGTGTTTGTGCGGATTCCGTAGGTCAAGCCGGAGGGGCGCCATCTTCTCAGAACTCATGGCTCTGGCTAGCTGGTGCTGGTAACCCCAAAAGAAGTGTCAGCATCGGACCCCAGGGTTGATCCTCTTTCCTGACAACCTGAAGTGACGCCAGGAATTGGGTGAAGGCTCAGAACATATTTCTGCCCTCTTCAAAATAAGAACGTTGGACATTGACATTTGAATTTGAGAAACAATTCGCCGGGTGTTGTGCCGCACACCTTTAATTCCAGCACTCTGAGGCAGGTGGATCTCTGTTGTTGGTTGTTTTTGCTCTTAGCTCTTTGACTCTGTCTTTGGGGGGCCCACCACCCAGCTCCCAGATAAATCACACACAGAGGTTTATTCTTAGTTACAAATGCCCGGCTTTAGCTGGCCTTATTTCTAGCCAGCTTTTCTTAACTTTAAATTATCCCTTCTACCTCTTGCCTCTGGGCTGTTTCCTTTTCTCACTTCTGTAAATCTTACTTTCACTCTTACTCTGTGGCAGGCTGTGTAGCAGGATGGCTGGCCCCTGATGTCCTCCTCCTTCTCTGGCTACTTCTTCTTCTCCCAGATTTCTCTTTCTGTTTATTCTCTCTGCCTGCCAGCCCTGCCCATCCTTTCTCCTGCCTCGCTGTTGGCCGTTCAGCTCTTTATTAGACCATCAGGTAGTTAGACAGGCACAGTAACACACTTCACAGAGTTAAACAAATGCAGCATAAACAAAAGTAACACACCTTAAAATAATATTCTACCACAGATCTCTGTGAGTTTGAGACCAGCCTGGTCTACATAGTGAGTTCCAGGACAGCAGAGCAACAACTGAGATCCTGTCTCAACCCCATCCCCCTAAAAAAAATTAAGAATCACATGTGAATATTCTGAAATATATGGTATGCAGTGGACTAAACTGTAGTAACCCCTGGCCACCCTACTAAATGTGATTAAAGGTCTGGATGTTCTGTGGTGATACACATTTGCAGGGGGGGCAAGGAAGAAGTTGACATAAAATCTAATATTCTGGTACAATTCTGATTCTCAATAAGCTTTATTGAGTTTATTGTAAATTTTCAGTGTAAAAAGTTGAGAGAAGGTAAGCAAAAGAGTTAAAACTCCAGGCTAGAGAAATGACTCAGTGGAGCTCAGACTGTTTCTACGGAGGAACTGGGTTCAGTTCCCAGCACCCAATTCCCGGGGATCCATTGCCCTCTCCTGGCCCCCACAGGTACTGCATGCATGTAGTGTACATACATAAACACAGGCAAACACTCCTACACAGAAAAATAAATAAATCCATAAAAAAGAATTAAGGCTCTCTCTAGGGATAGCACATTTTAAGTGTTTCCATCCTGGCTATACACAACATTTATGTGTATCTAAACATAAATGAAAATGTATATGTGGGTATGTGCGTGAACATGCATGTACACACAGTCACATGTGGCACAAGGACACTTGGACTACATAGATAACACTGCTTCTGAGTTTGCTCAGCCTGCTTTCTGATACCATCCAGGACCACCTGCCCAGTGGTGGCATCCCCCACAGTGAGCGGGGCCTTCCCACATCAATCATCAATCAAGAAAATGCCTCACAAGCTTGCCTATAGGACAGTTTAAAGGAGGCGCTTTCTCTGTTGAGGTTCCCTCTTCCCAGATGACTCCAGCGTGTGTCCAGCCGACAAACAGCACATATGTGTTATTCTCCATTACTTCAATAGCAGTTACATCCTTTAACCTATCATCTGCGGTTTTTCTCTTTTTATGTGCACTGGTGTTTTGCTTGCATGTATGTCTATATGAGGGGGTCGGGTACCCTTGAACTGGAGTTACAGACAGTTATGAGCTATGTGGGTGCTGGGAATTGAACCTGGGTCCCCTGGAAGAACAGCCCGTGCTCTTAATCACTGAACCATTTCTCCTGTCCCCTGCAGGGTTTTCCAATCCAAGTGTCTGTCAGATACCTCCTGCTGCTTTTCTGTTGGATTGCTTAGTCTCTGGCCGGGAAAGTGCACACACTTAGTCACAGTGGTTGTCTGTGTTCATTGTTGAGGGACAATACAGAAGGTGTTAAATTTGCACACACACACACACACACATACACACCCATATCCTCAAGGTTTGATATTGTTAAATGTTAAGGGCTCTTTGCAATTTTTGAACACAAGTCCTTTATCATGCATGTGTTTTGCAAAGGATTTTCTCCCAGGCTGTGGATTGTCTTTTCCAGTTTCATAGAGGTATCTTTTGTCAAGCAGGTTTTAAATTTTAATAACTCCAACTTATCAATTAATTCTTCCGCAGACTGTGATTTTGGTGTCTCTAAAAAGTTTCCACTACATCTGGGATTGTAGCTCAGGGATAAGGTAATTAATTACCTGGTATGCACTAGGCCCTAGGTTTAACACCTAGCACCACAAGAAAGAAAAAGACCCCACCAAACCCAAAGTCACCCAGATTTTAGCCCAGGCATCTCTCAGGAGTTTAAGTTAGTAGTTAGTTGCTTTTCTATTGCTGTGATGTGACCATATAATTTCTAGAAATTATAGAAAACCAGTCCTAGCTGGCACGCTTCCTCCACAAGGCCACAGCTCACAAATCTACCCAAATAGTGAGACCAACTGGAGACCAACTATTCAGACGTTTGTGCCCCAGGAGACGGTCTTATTCAAACCACCACAGTTCATTTTAAGTTAACTTTTGTTTAAGGTGGCATGTGTCTTGTACATTTATCTTATTTTATTTATTTTGTGGAGATCCATTATTCTAACAGGATTTATTAAAGAGACTTTGCACTTAAAACATTGTTCTACCTTGGGCTGGAGAGATGACTTAGCAGTTAAGAGCATATATTGCTTTTCTAGGGGACCCGAGTCCAATTCCCAGCACCCATGTTGGGCAGCTGAACTGCCTCTAACTACAGTTCCAGGGGGCCCGACATCTCTGGACTCCGTGGGCACCCACACACATGGCATGCACTCACATAGACACACACATGATTAAAAATAAACGAATGTTAAAATTTTTTATGTGAATCGAGAAGTGGTGATGCACGCCTTTAATCCCAGCACTCGGGAGGCAGAGGCAGGAGGATCTCTGTGTCTTTGAGGCCAGCCTGGTCTACAGAGCGAGATCCAGGACAGTCAGGGCTGCTACACAGACAAACCTTGACTCAAAAAAACAAAAACAAACAAATAGTCAACAACAACAGCAACATTATGTGTATGTGTGTTCAGCCTGCATGTGTGTCTGTGTACTAAGGACATGCCTGGCACAGAAGAGGGCATCGGATGCTGTGGGGCTGGAGTTACAGATGGTTGGTAGCCAGCATGTGGGTGCTGGGAACGGAACCCAGGACCTCTGGAAGAGCAGCCAGAGCTCTTAACTGCTGAGCCATCTCTCCAGTCATATTTGCACCTTTACAGAAGATCTGTTGACTATGTGTGTAAGTCTATTTATTCCCCCTCTCAACTGTTCATCTTTATACAGGTTTCCCATGGTTCACGATGAAGTTTGTATCTGTATGCAACTAATACAATTCCTACTGGGCCATGCAGAAACCAAGGATGATGGGAAACAAGGACCTTGCCCCCAGGCCAGGAGCTGCTGCGGAGTGGGTCAGAGCTGCAGCCTGCACCTGTCTCACGGAGGTGCTTCGGTGCCTCATGCCGTCTGATGGTGCTGGTCTAGGATGTGACTTTTAACACCCTGACCCGACAAGGTGTTCACCGGGGGCTGAGTTCCAGCAGCCTCTTTCCTTCAGGGTGTTTGGAATCTTGGCTCAGCTGGCTGTGATGGAGACCTCTCACTCAGGGCTCCTTTGGACCTTCGCCATTTGTTACAGTATTGGGGCAGGGTTAACAGCATCCTCTCTGTGACCTGGGCCACAATTGAATATCCCTGTGTCAAACTGATCTTTCTTTTTGTTTTTTTTCTCTTCCCTGAAGTCACTTTGTCTGAGTCACTGTCCTACTGCTGTGAGGAGACACCATGACCATCGCAGCTCATATAAGGAAAACATTTAACTGGGGGTGGCTTACAGTTCAGAGGTTCAGTCCATTATCATGGTGGGAAACATGGAGGCGCACAGGTTGACACGGTGCTGGAGGAGGAGCCGAGGAGCTGAGAGTTCTACATCAGGTTCGGTAGGCAGCTTCCAGAACGGAGAGAGACACTGTGCCTGGCTTGAGCTTCTGAAACCCCAAAGCCCACGACACATGGTACACTTCCTCCAACAAGGCCACCCTTCCTAATAGTGCCACTCCCCAAGAGCCTATAGGGGGCGTTTTCATTCAGACCGCTACACGCTTCATGGGCCCTGTCCTTGAGGGCTTCCTCTTGTGGGTCTGAAGGCCATCTGCTTCATGGGATCACTGAACTGGGCACTGTGCTAAAAATCTCCTAGGCAGACAAAAATCTAGGTTGGTTTTTTTTTTTTTTTTAATGTGGAATATCTTTAAGGTTTTCAAGCCAAATGCCAGTTTAAAAAAAAAAAAAATCAGGGGCTGGAGAGATGGCTCGTTGACTAAGAACAGCACCGGCTGCTCATCCTGGGTTCGCTTCCCAGCACGGCAAAGAGGCTCACAGTCGCCCATAACTCCAGCTGCCGGGGATGCGATGCCATCCTCTCGCCTCCACGGTCGGTCGCCTGGCGAAGTTGGCTTCGCAGACAGAAAGGAGTTGAAGGGAACACTTAGAAGTCCCTTTCCCTGCATACTAAGGGCGGGGAGAAGGAACACTAGAAAAATAACTGGTTAACACTGAGTTGCCCTTTTCGTGTAAGGGTTTAGGCAGAGGGAACTCACTGTTCTGACAGTTTAAACTGGCTATCCCTAATGTCTTGAAAAGTCAGTTTGGTTTCAGCCGGGTGACGTGGAATTTTACCACGAGGGACTCCACTTTGATTTCCAGCTTGCTCTGTGGGAGCCTGGCGCACGAACTCAGTCCCAAACAACGACCACCTGTAATTTTTATAAGAGAACGTAAATTTTTATAAGCGGTAATGAAATAATTCGTGGAGGACACACAGTAAATGAAGCGGTCAGATTCAGAGTCCACTGCTCACTGGATGCCGAAGGAAAAGCTGGTGGGTTGTCAGAGATGAGAGGCTTTCCCTCTGGGAGGCTGGGGCACCCCTTACAGTGAGGTCAGCTGGTAAAGGTTTCTAAAGATTCGGGAGACCTCCATATAAGATTAACAGGCGTCATTTCATCTGCATGGTTGACGCCTCATTTGGCCGTTTTTAAAACAAAGCATGTTTGGTGCCTTATTGTAAGTCCAAACACTGTTCAAAGTGCCTTCGTGCTATTGACCTCCTTCTGCGTGTTCATTAAAACTTTCTGCCGGGCAGTATAAATTAATAAATTGTTAGTTAATTCCACAGGAGTATCACATCTGTGGCTGACAATGACCCTCATTACCGATAAAGGACACTTGAGAACACACATTGTCATCCATCTTTTTTTTTTTTTTTCTCCTACAAAGACTGTGTGGCCATGACGGTGTTAATATGATGTTTACTTCTCCCATGTCCCGTGATTATTGGAACTTTATAGATGTAGCCCTTTTTTTAAAAAAAAAAAAAAAAAAAAACCTTCATTTTTTTGTATTGGTGTTTTGTCGGCATATGTCTGTGCATCACGGGCATGAGTTACAGACGGGTGTGAGCCACCACGTGGGTGCCGGGAATTGAACTGGAAGAGCAGTCATTGAGCTGTCTCTTCAGCCCCATACTTGCTTTTGGAGCAGAGATCAGAAGGAACCTGAGAGGTGAAGACTGGATTTGGGTGCTAAACTTGGGGTGAGTCCCTCCGGGGTGAGCTGCCACCACTGGCCTATTAGCCTAGCAAGGAAGTACCATATCAAAGGGAGGCTTTGCGGGCTTTGGGGCCCTTCCTGACAAGGGCGAGGCTAAGGCGTTAGCGAGGGCACGGCCGTGAAGAAGTCCAACGACAAATGACGATTTACAGCCAAGTCCGAAAATTTCTTTAAAGTGTGGTCTCACATCCAGTTCGGAGCAGGGAACCTGGAAAGGTCAGCTGTCAGTGGCTCCCCAGGTGGGGGCTGGCACAGCCCAGCCTGTGTCACCCACCGGCTCTCTGACATAAACTGTGTTGCAGCTGCTGGGGACCAAGGGCAAGCGCCGGGGAAGCCCGGTCTCGGGTGTCCCCGCCCACAGGGGCGCGGCCGCGCAGCGCAGTCATTGGTGCCCGGGAAGCTGACGCGACTCCCCGGCCGTGGAGGCCCGCCGGAGGGCGGCGCGCGGCTGATGAAACCCGCCCGGATCCCGCCCGCCCGCCCGCGCGCGCCATCCCCTCTGCCAGCAGGTGTGAGCCGTTCTTTTTCCTCGCGGTCCCCACCCAGCTCAGCATCCCGTCGCCTCCTCGGTGAGTACGCGAGCCCGGGTGAATGCCCAAGGAAGCCCGGAAAGCCTGGGTCACCTCTCTCTCTCTCTCCGTGGGAACCCAGAGCCTCCCGTGGGCCACTCAGGCAGGGCGAGGGTTCTTCTTAACCTCCCCATCTCCGGGGATGCGTGCGTGGGGCGGGCACTCGTGTTCCGGTCGCCTCCTCCGAGTCCATCTTGGTCCTCTGCAGGCGCGGCGTGGTGCATGATGCAACAGCGGCAGGGAGTGAGCACGGGCGATCCGGGCACTCCCGCCACGCGCGGCCGTGCAAGGGCTCCACGTGGGCGCGGGGACTCGTCCACGCTGGCCGCCCCGGGTGGCGTCCGGAGCCGCCGCTGCCCGGGGAGATCTTCCCTTACATGGCGCGGTGCGCGGCACCCCGCCCCGCCACGCGGTCCCGGGCAGTGTCGTCAGCCGAGCCGCGCGCAGGGTGGACTCCATCAGGTCCCCCAGGCAGGTCCCCTGTGACCGGAGACCCGAGACTCCCGCTCCCCCGGTCGCTTCCGTAGTCCCCAGAGGTCACTTCGGAGGGATTCCTTCTTGGGTGGGTTTTCCTGGTGACCTGATTCGGCCTGCACAGACTGTTCTTCCAGATGGTGTGGAGTGGGAGGAAGTTCTTCCGGCTCCTTAGACAACCTGTGCTCAGCGTGTTCCTCTCTGCGTAGTGGAAGACTTCCTGGGCACGGGCAGGTCACCAGCCACGCAAGTGTCCGCAGAGCAACCTGGTGGGAGTGTCGCTCGCTCCGGTCCACGTCCTGGCGTGTTGAGATAGCCAGACATGTGCCGGGGTAGCCAGACATGTGCCGTCAGAAAACAAAACAAACCAAAAAACTACATTTCCCAGCACCCACGGTTATACTCTCACGTGCTGGCGGACAGGGCTGGGATTTCAACGATAGGCATATTTTTCCTAAAGGTGAGTAAAGTTTCACGAGAACCCCGAACATTATCTCTGGTTGAATAGCCTAGCCGTGATGGAGTCAGTTTGTAATTTACTTGGGATTTTCTTAACATTTCTTGTCCTTCGTGTGTGGTTGAGATAATAGGAAACCACGATACAGTCATCCCCTTGGTATTTTTAGTTGGTCTCAATGGAAATTATTATTTTTATGTGAGCACGCCCTCTGTCACTAAAACAAAAGGGCTTAAGTCACGTGACCCAAATAGAAATTTAGGGGGAAAGCCAACCCGTGGATTGAAACAGCTTTGAAAAGTTTAGCGTTTTCAGATCCTGTTTTATCCAAGGGGTGAAATTTGGAGGGTCTGTGAGGGAGCTTGAATAAACAAAGAGAACAGGAGGTAAGTAGAGAACAGAGATACCTCAGTGGCTGGGGCTGACTCTCACAGCCACAGGGCTTGGCCCGTAATTACTGGACTTAGATCTATTTATTTATTTATCTATTTATCTATCTATCTATTTATTTATTTGTGTGAAGACAAGATGGTTTTATTTATTCATTCATTCGTTTGTTTGTTTGTTTATTTATTAAAGGTGTGAAGGCAAGACGGTTCCGTTAGGGATTTCTCTTCTAAGACACATGGTCATTGTATTTGATAGATCTGTTTCTTTCCATCCTCACCTCCCCCTGTACCCCATCCCCTTTGTGTTGGCCAGACTGGCCTCAGACTTGCTACTTAGCAAAAGATGGCCTTGAACTTCTTGATCCTCTCGCCTCCCTCTACCTCCCAAAGGCTGGGGTTACAGG
The DNA here is from genome assembly GCA_902168405.1 of Peromyscus aztecus. NCBI lineage: Eukaryota > Metazoa > Chordata > Mammalia > Rodentia > Cricetidae > Peromyscus > Peromyscus aztecus. The sequence goes on along the minus strand of CABHPQ010192192.1, from coordinate 7,678 downwards.
CGTGCACCCCGGATCCAGCCCGGGGTCTCCTGCGTACTAGACAAGCACTTTACCCACCGAGCTACGTCTCCAGCTCAGATGTTGTTTAAAAACTTAAAACGATTTTCATTTCTTATTCTTGTGTGCGTATATGATACGTGTAGGGGTGCATGTGTGCCGCGGTGCACACGTGGAGCCCATTCTCTTCCACCTTTATGTGGGTGTTGGGGAGCGGACCCAGGCTGCAGGCCGCATGGCGGACATTTCACAAGCTGGGTTATTTTGTAGGCCCCAGATTGCAGTTTTTGACGTCATTAAGTACATTTATTGGTGTTGAAGTCTGTTTCCTTTTTACTAAGCCCAGTAAGAACAGGTAACAGCATGGCTGCATGACGCCCTGTGAACTGAAGCCTTCCTCCTTACTAACCGTGGAGTTCGAAGTGAATATTAATACTAGAGAGAAGGGTGAAGACAGAAGTCCTTGTTAGGGAAAGAAATGTCCAGAACCCTGGGGCTATCAAGACATCTGTGCCGCGTCGCCCACAGGCATCACCTGTAGTGTCTTATCGTTTCACCTGGTCCTTAGTCATCACCGCAGGCAGGACCTGTAGATAAGACCTTAGGACAGAGGTCCTCAGCCTTCCTATGCGACCCTTTAATACAGTTCCTCGTGTTGTGACCCCCCCAACCATACAATTATTTTCCTTGCTACTTCATCACTGTAATTTTGCTACTGTGATGACTCATAATGTGAATATCTGATATGCTGGGTATTTGACACGTGACTGGGTCGGTTGACCCAAGGGGTCTCGACCCACACGTTGAGAACCAGTGCCCTATTCCCCCCCACACCCCCGTAATTGGTCCTTTCAGGCTGGGCTCGAGCCTGGGGAGGTGGCGGGTGGGTGTGAGAGGGGTGGTATGTGTGCTAAACCTACTCTGTCTCCAGGTTGCGCCCCTGGCCTGTTGCCTGGATAAACTTTAACAGTAGATCAAATAAGATTGGCTAGTGCTCGTGTGTGAGGAGAAAGCAGGGTGCCGCACTGAGGGATGGGTAGATGCTGGGTGGAGGCCCGACATTTACACAGTTTGTGTTTATTCTGGAGATTTATTTTTACTTACGTGTACGCGTCTGTGTGAATATATGCCGCGTGTTTGCGGGTACCCGTAGAAGTCAGAGAGCGTGTTGGATCCCTCGGAGCTGTAGTTACAGGACGTTGTCAGATGTCGGATGTGGATGCTGGCTGTGAACCTGGGCCCTCTAGAAGAGCCATCTCCCCCGCCCTGGAAAATGGGACTTTGGGAAAGTCACAAAAAAAATTGGCTATTTTATTTTGGCAGATTCGTTCATTCATTCATTCATTCATTCATTCATTCAAGTCTTGCTGTATAGAGACCAAGTTGGCCTCAAACACGAGGTCCTGCTGGCTCAGCCTCCAAAATGCTGGGATTATAGGTCCACACTACCATGCCTGTCACTGCAAATAACCTTTTTAAAAAATTTATTTGTTTATTTAGAGACAAGATCTTACTGTTTTGCTCCTAGCTGGCTTGGAACTCGCTGTCTAGGCCAGCCTTCCCTGAGATTCACAGAGATCCACCTGCCTCTGCCTCCTGGGTACTGGGATTCAAGGTGTGCGCCACCATGTTGGGCTACATGTTTACTTCTAAAATTTACATGTACGTATGTATGTATGAATGCCTGTTTCTCCGTGTGGGCACCATGTTGTGTTCATTGTCCTCAGAGGCCAGAAGAGGGCGTCTGATGCCTTGGAACTGGAGTTACAGGTGACTGTGAGCCCCCATGTAGGGGCTCAGGTCCCCCGTAAGAGCAGCCAGTGTTCTTAACCACTGAGTCGTCTCTCCAAATAACTTTGGATACCCTCACCACCAGGGGATGGGCTTGTACTGATGGAGCCCCTGGGGCAGTGCACCCCAAAGCTCATGGGTCTCTTCTAGCTTTGCTGCATTTCACCTCCTTCGGCACACTTGCCCCCACCAGTTGTTAGTGTGGTGTTGAGGTTGCCCTGTGGGGTGGGAACCCTCTGAACTTGGAATTCTTTGTGGGTTTTTTTTTTTTTTTTTTTTAGGTATGAATGCTCTATCTGCATGTATGCCTGCAGGCCAGAAGAGGGCATCAGATCTCATATAGATGGTTGTGAGCCACCAAGTGGTTGCTGGGAATTGAACTCAGGACCACTGGTAGAGCAGCCAGTGCTCCTAAACCACTGAGTCACCTCATTAGCATTCTGATGCCTTAGGGTTCTCTGAGGCAGCAACATCAGATCCCAAGCCAAGGTGTAGGCTTCCTTCTGTGGAAGCATGGAGCAGAAGCCTCTTTTGTGGTAGGCTTTTTAGCCTTGTGAATTTCGGTGGCTTCTGTTCCTTCATAAGCCACGTCCCCCACCAGGTTCAAAGGAGCCTTGAGAATGATTGCATCCGAAGTCGTTCCGAGTGAGGCATAATTTGTCAAGGGTTGTTTAGGACATTGGCCCCTGGAATCTGCCAGGATGGGCACACATGGGGGACACAGTTCGTGGACTGCTGACTGCAGTATGTCTCCTTGCAGCATCCTTGAGGCCATGGCTAAGGCAGTTGCTGCTACTTCTGGATCGGTGCGGGTAAACCTCCCAGTCTCCCAGGAACAGGCTCCCAGAAAGACTTCAGCAGGGTCATCTCTCCTGCCGCAACCCAGAGGTTGCTTTGGGCTCTTCCTCTCTGGCGGCTGTCATGTGCAGTGGGGACCTACAGGTGGTTCATTGTGTGGCCCCACCATGATCTCATTGCCGGCCATGATTAAGGAAAGGATGCTGGGAACAGTCCCCACCCCGCTAGGCTTCTGCACCTCACTCTGAGCTTTACACTTTAGATTGGGGAGCTGAAGCCCCATAGTGTTTCTTCAGCGAATCACAGGACATTCCATGTCTTCCCGAAATCTTTCTTCCTTCTCTTCCAATAACAGCAAACATATCGAACTCTGAGGAGGGGCCTTTAAAGGTCACACTGTACTATCTAGAGATGAGGGAGTGTCCTCTTTCTTAGGCTGTATCTTTGGACATCAGTCTCCTTTTTTCCTTGTAGGGGTGGATTCATTCCTTAACATTTTCTATTTTCCCTATAGTGGATTTGTATTAATTTGCTTCTCTGTTGCTGTGATAAACACCACGACCAGAAGCAGCTTGGGCAGGAAAGGGTCTATTTTGGGAAGTCGAGGCAGGAGCTTGAGGCAGAAACCTTAGGAAAAACTGCTTTCTGGTTCTAATTATCTTTCTTGTACAACTCAGGCTCCCCTGCCTAGGGAAGGCACCACCCATGGTGGGCTGGGTTCTTCTCTATCAATTAGCAAACAATAGAAGGTCATTCTGATGGGGGCAGTTAAATTCCTTTGTCTCTTCTTAGGTGTTGACAAGCACAATTAGCCTTCAAAGCTTGATAAGGCTCTTGATTGTAAGACCCAGATGTTTTCCTCTGTTTAATAGCCGGCCCAAGTTCTGCGTCATAGAGGGCATTAGGGTAACACCTTCTTCGGGCATGACCTCTTGGTTTTATTTCAAGTTAATTTTATTTTAAGTGTGTGGATGCTTTTGCCTGCATGTGTGACTGTGTCCCATGCATGCCAAGTATCCGTGGAGGCCAGAAAAGGCTGTCAGATCCCTTGGAACTGTAGTTGCAGATGGTTGTGAGCCACTGTGTGGGTGCTGGAGTCAAACCTGGGTCCTCTGGAAGAGCAGCCAGTGCTCTTAACTGCTGAGCCATCTCTCCAGTCCCACAAGGCCTCTTTGTGATATGGCTGATCTGAGATTAAGACCCAGTTCCTGAACTGTGGGGTCAAAGGAGATGCCCCGCCCTCTCCCCAAGAAAGGGCTGAATCCCTTATGCTTAGGTTGGACTGACGCCTCTTCTAAGGTACTTCTTTGTAGCCGTGTGTACGAATGCTTGTCCATAGTTCATTCATAACAATTGGCTATAGGTAACTTGTTTGTTTTTTGAGACAGGATCTCAGTAAGTTGCCTAGTGTATTAGTTACCTTTCTGCTGCTATGACAACACACCGTGACCAAGGCAGCTGATACAAGGGAAGGGTGGGCTTACAGGTTCCAGAGGAATGAGTCCATGGTGGCAGGAAAGAAAGACGTAGCATGGCCGCCTGGAGTGGGTGCTGAGGGTCATGGATTTTGAGCACAAGTAGGGTGGTGGTGGGTGGTGTGTTAGGAATAGCATGAGACTTGGAAAACTCAAAGCCAGCTTCAGGTGATGTACTTCCTCCAGCAGGACCACACCTCCTAGATCTCCCCAAACAGCGCCACCACCTGGGAACCACATATTCAAATACTGGAGCCTGTTGGGGACATTTTCATTCAAGCCGCTACACCCTGGCTGGTGTCTGAACTCCTGGGCTCACACATTCCTTCTGCCTTAGTCTCCTGAGCAGCTAGGACTACAGAAGCATGCCCTCGCCACTGACATTTTAGCTGGCTTTTTCGGTCTCCTCTTCCAGGAGACGTACAATCTCACTTTTCTTGAGATTGTACCTAAGTTAAGGATGTTGGGAGGCATCTGGGCCTCAGAGGCACCAGCTAGCAAGTTCTCAATGCCATCTGGTCCTGGATTTGTGAACACTGGGGAATGATAGGTAGCCTTTGGTGGTGCTTTTGGCTACGACTGCCAGGATTTTCCTTGAGGCTATGACTCTGGCTGGACCCAGGTGCAGCGGTGGGTATAGGCTACAGGTCCCCTTAGGCCTCAGGATCCAGTCTTGGGCTAGGCTAGTCCCAGGATCTCTGGGAAGCTCCTTTGTGGTTCCTCTTGGGAGGGTGTGGGGGGTGGGGTGGGGGAGGATGGACACAGTGGCCGCTACTGGTCATAATCATCACCGTTTTAATGCCAACATTTTCCTAAGTTTCCTTGGAGGTCTTAGCTGGGGAGAAGGGCCAAGAACTCAGGGCTACCTCCGTGTACCACGGGACCTTACGTTATTCTCTCCTTGAGGTGATAATGCTCTATACGGGGTAAGCGGAGAGGAGTGTGCCGGGGTGGGGGGGGGGGGGGGGGGGCAGTGCGACCAGAAGGCAGGAGAACATTGTCATCCCTTGCTGTGTTGACTGTCGCCCTCCTCTGGGTTGCTTCAGTTGACCTGCCACAGTTGGCCGCATATGTCCCCCTCTGTATCTTCCGGTTTTGCCAGGCACCGCCAGCCGAGCTCTTACCCTCGATCAGCAGGAGGGAAAGGGTGGCTTCATAGCTGAGTGCAAATACCTTATTGTGGCTTTGTAAGTCTGATATGTGTTTTCTCGAGTTCTCCTGATGTTCTTGTTGTCGAACTTGGGAGTCACAACCCCAAACCAGATCCTGCCACCTCAATAAGCCAATTAAAAGAGCCCAAATAAAACCAGAAAACAGAAAAATGTATTCAACGTGACCGTCCTGGGAAGAGGGACAAAGATATCCAGAGAGCCCCCCAAGTTCGTCTCTGGGACCCTGAAGTGAGATCAGAGTCTATATAGAAAGTCAAGGACACGCACATCTAGGCGGTCCTGGTCCCGCCCACCACTGCCCCGTCCTTGTGTGGGCTTCAGTCCCATGCTGTAAGGTGACAAGCTGTTAGATCCTGTGAAACCTCTCTCCAGAGTCAAGGTCTCCTCTGGCTGGTCCTTTTCCTTCTCGCAGCGTGAGATTCCTGGAGAGACTCCTTTTTCTGTAGGACCCATTGTCTTAACAGTCCGGATAGTCTGACTGAGAGACACAAACGTCTCTTGAGCATATCCTCCTGTCTGCTAGGTCTGTGAGGCTGAGAGAAGAGGGACAGGTTGCCCTGGGCACACTAGGAGGCTCTAAGTGGCAGAAGGGAGGTTTGAACCCAGGCCATCAGGCTTCAGAATAACCCCAAGTGCAGGGAGTATCTGGGTGCTAGCCTTGCCGGGCTCCAGCCTCGGGATGTGTCGGGCATGATGGGAGCATACGGAGACTGTCATACACTTCCCTGGCCATCGACCAGGGCCCTCTGCTTTCAAGTCCATGGAACAGTGCTCAGGAGGCCACCCCACCACTGAGCAGCACACTGCCTGCCCTCGCCTGCTCCATTTCTCTCTGGTCCTGGACTGCAGGTCTTCCTGGCACAGCTGGAACTGGGGTTCCCGGGGCGGCTGTGCGGCGCACAGAGGCTTGGGGCCGACATGAGTGGCAAAGGCCGAGCTGTGCTCTTCCTAGGTCAGTAGTTGGACGTTCATTCACATCACCAGTGTCTGGTCGGACACCTGCCCGCCCCCGAGACTCAGGGGGGCATGCGTGCTCTGCCCTACACGGCACATCGTGTCTCTGCAGGGGGTCCTGTGGGAGCAGAGGGCGTCCTCTGGTCTTCATGACCAGTGGCAGCTGTAACCCTGACCCCACCCGCACTCCCGGCCTTCCTTTGCTGCTTTCTATCATGTGGTGACATGGGAAGGATCCCCTTCCTTTGAGGCCTTTGAATCCCCCAGAAAGCCTGGAACACAGGAGCTGGTGCCCAGGGCCTGCAGCAAACCTCTTGTTGTAGCCCCTCAGAGCGACTCTTGGGGTCACAGCATGTCCAGGTGGCAGAATCGCCTCCATCCTCCCTGGGGTGAATGGGAGCCAGAGCACCTGGAGCCTTCGATGGCTTCCCTGGGTGCCCTTGGGGCCTCTGGGAAACGGTACTGATCAGGACAGTCAGAAAAAATGCCTTCTCCACTTTCCTC
>CABHPQ010192191.1:28584-46740 GCA_902168405.1 Peromyscus aztecus | reverse complement strand
GATAGATAGATAGATAGATAGATAGATAGATAGATAGATAGATAGATGATGGACAGATGATAGATAGATAGATGATAGATAGATATGGTGCTTGTGTACCTATATATTTTTTTCTCATCCTATAACTTACTCATTTTATGATCATTTTCTTCTTTGACAAACAGAACTTTTAAGGTCCAATTTATCACTGTTTTTGTTTTGTTTCCTCTGTGGGGCTGAAGCTCAAACTCAGAGTCTTCTGAATCCTTGACGAGTGCTCTGTCCTGGACTCTCTTTATTGTGGTTAATAGTCTTTGTGTTTTATCCAAGTGATGTTTTTCCCACTCTACCTTTATAAAGAAGACTTTCTGTTGTGCACACTTTTAGAGGCTTTATAGTTTTAGCTTTATGTTTCATTTATAATCCACACAGAATTAATTTTAGGGTAGGGAATAAAGATTCAGATTTTTCTATATAAATATCCAATTGATCTAACAGTACTTGCTCAGATGGTTTTGTTTCCTCCTGTTGAATGGCTTTGGTAGATCTATTCGATATAAACTGATCGTATAATTATGAATCTGTGTCTGGACTTTGTGTCCCACTCTGCTGATCTAGAAGGATTTCCTTCCTTATAACAATATCATACTTCTTTTCTTTCATTTCTTTTTGGTTTTTTGAGACAGGGTCTGACTATGTAGCCGTGGCTGGCCTGGAACTCTCTGTAGATTAGGCTTGCCTCAAACTCATGGAGATCCATCTGCCTCTGTCTCCCAAAATTCTGGCATTAAAGGTGTGCACCACTATACCCAACTGATATCATCCTTTCTTAATTATCTTAATAGTGGCCCTTGAAAATTATTACTTTATAGCTGATTTATACATTTTGAATCTAGTTAAAAATTGCTTAGTGCTTCTTAATTCTTTGTAATGGGATCAGCCTGTCAAATTTTTTTCTGGGGAGGGGGGTTGGTTTTTCAAGACAGGGTTTCTCTGTATAACAGTCCTGACTGTTCTGAAACTCACTCTGTAGACCAGGCTGGCCTCAGACTCACAGAGATCCATCTGCCTCTGATTCCTGAGTGCTGAGATTAAAGGCGTGCGTCACCACCACCCAGCTCAGCCTGTCAATTTCCACAACAAAAGTTGCATTTTGAATGGGATTGCACTGCATTTATTACGACAGGGGGAAGAATTGCTTGACAGTATTATCACCTAGCACACTTGTGGGGCGTGCTCTTTTGTTTATTTAAGCCCTTTTAGATTCTCTCAGAGTGTTTGTGCCTCTCAGTATGGACATTTTGAATATGCTTGCTAATTTTGATTTTTCCACACTCATCATCCGTTTTATTGAGCTTTAACTCTGCATTTTACAATACAGAATGCGTTTGGTTTTCTTATTAACTTTGCATTCCACAACTTTAGTAAAGTGCCTCATGAGTATGAATAACGCTTTTCAGGGGAGGGTTCTGTGTGTGCAGTCATGCTGGCCATGAAGAAAGGCCACTCTTTGTGATTTCTCTTGTGCTGTCCACACCCTTCTGCACAATACTGAACAGAAACAGTGGGTAGAATCCCTTGCCTTTACCTACCTATCCTAGAGAAAGAAAGCATTCAGTTTTGCCCAACTAGTATGTAGTATCTCACAGACATTTTTTTTAGATTAAGGAAAGTTGTTTGTATTTTCTTTTCTTTTTCCCTCTAGTTAAAAAAAATTTTTAATCATTTTTATGTGTATAGGTGTTTTGCCTACATGTGTCTATGTGCCACATGCAGTACCCATGGAGGCCAGAAGAGGGCATCAGATCCCCTGGAACTGGGAGTAGGTGCTGGGAATCAAACCAGAGTCCTCCGCAAGAGCAGCCAGTGCTCTTAACCACTGAGCCACCTCTTCAGCCCCAAACTTGTGTTTTCATAACCCATGAATAGATGCTGGATTTTGTCAGTATTTTATTTATTTGTTTGTTTTTTGTTTTTCGAGACAGGGTTTCTCTGTGTAGCCCTGGCTATCCTGGAATTTGCTCTGCAGATCAGGCTGGTATTGAACTCAGAGATCCACCTGCCTCTGTCCCGAGTGCTGGGATTAAAGGCGTGCGCCACCACCACCAGGCTCAAATTTTGTCAGTATTTGAACTTGAGGGGAGTCTATCCAAATGATGGTCCCTTTCTCTTTTGTTAACGATGGAGCTGTAACGATCGCTTTCCCCATCATCCCTGGGATAAGTCACAGTTGTTTTCCTTTTGTAGATGACTTGAATCTCTTTCCTGATATTTTGCCGAGGGTTTTTGTGTCTATGTTTATAATGGCTATTGGTCTGTCATTTGATTTTCCAGTAACATCATAATCTTATTTTGATAATGGTATGTACCAACCGGGCTTGAGTTAGAGAAATATGGACAACTGGAGCTATTTTAAAGGACCGATTGCAGGCTGGCCAGGCAGCTTAGGAAGCAGGCCTCAGGAAATGGGCGGGACCCTGAAGCAAGAGTTGAAGCTGCTGTGTGTGCATAGGTGGAATTCTTCAGAGGAACCAAAGCTGAATCAGGAATTTCCAGGCCATCTCCCTTACTTAATGTCAAGCAATGGATGCCCTGGGGGTGTGGCTCAGGAGCAGCATTTGGCCAGCACACACAAGGCCTAGATTAGATCCCTAGCAATGAACAAAAAGGCCACTGTATGTAAGAAGATGCGTGTACGTGTAGATGCATGTGCGTGTATATGAACATTCATGTGGAAGCCAGACGTTGGCTTTTGGTATCATTCCTTAGAGGCCATCCATCTTGGTGGTTTTTTTTTTTTTTTAGCCAGGATTTGTCACTTGGGTGTGGCACTTCCTGGCTAGGCTATGCTGGCAGACCAGTGAGTCCCAGGGATCCTCTTGTCAGTGCTGGGCCGGCACTGGGATTTCCAGTGTGCACCACAGCACTTGGCTTTTTACAGAGGTGCCAGGGATCTGAGCTCAAGTCTGTATGCATTAGTGGTTTACGTCCCCCTAGCCCCCAGTTCACCATTTAAAGTCAGCAGTTGACCAAAGATGTGCATACAAGGGTACACTCATCACCGTGACTAATTCTAGAACTTTGTAAGGATGTATTTTGTCATTTTCAGTTATGTATCTCTGTGTGGATGTGTGTGTGTGTGTGTGTGTGTGTGTGTGTGTGTGTGTGTGTGCGCGCGCGCGCGTGCACAGGTGCCTGTGGACACCAGAAGAGGATGTCAGATTCTCTTGAGGTAGAATTACATGGTAGTGAGCCACATGATGTGGGTTCTGGGAACTGAACTCGGGTCCTCTGGAAGAGGATCAAGAGCTCGTAAATTCTGAGCCTGCTCCCCAGCCCCTAATTCTAGAACTGAGAAAAAAAATCCTTGTGTCCATTTACACTCCTTCCCAGTTACCCCCTCCTCTGGTTCTTGGCAGCCACTAATCCACTCTCTGCCTCTGTGGATTTTGCCTATTCTAGATGTTTCAGATAAACAAAATTATAGGATGGATAGCCCTTGGCTTGGGCCTTTTTTGACCTAGTGTGATGTCTTCCAGGTTAGTTCACGTTGTAATGGACTTTTCAAACCTTTTGTGGCCCAACAAGAGGATGAACACGCCAGTTTTGTTTACCCAGCTGATAAACATTTGGGTCCTTTCTACTTAAATAATCTTAGATAAATTATGTTTTGGGAATATCTGTGTGCCATATACATGTGAGCCTAAAACCGCAGCATTCATGAGTCAAAATTATAGTCAGAGACAGTGTGGTTGCTGATGTGAGCCTGCATGGCAGTCGAGATAGAGATCTGCATTTCTACCAACCAATCAAAGTCCAGTTAGTAACTCCTCCCCCAAACATGCTAAGTGTATGTTAATTTTAGGTGTACAGGGAGCAGTCATGAAGACAGACAAAAACCAAGTCTCAGCAAATCTCAAAGTGTCGATGCCAGATAAAGTTGATGCTGTGTGTGGGGTCTGTTCCTTATTACATAGAACTAAAGGATTACCAATAAGACAGCTAAAAGCAACCCAAATGCTTGAGAATTTAGTAACATTCTTTTTTTAAATTAAATTAATTTATTTATTTTACAAGTTTCCCCTCCCTCTGATAGAAATTCCCAACACGCCCCCACGGTTGGGCATGGTCACGAATGCCAAATGCCAATGCCCGGTAGGACACTTAGTCATTTCCATCTAGTCATTTCTGGGTCAAATGTCCTGCGTGACCCATGATGCTGTGGTTGTGTAAAGTGCGCAGCTCAACCATGTGATCTATGCACATGAGTGGAATAGCCACGTGGGCCCTGTGTGCACAGGCTTGGCTAAGCCTTTATAAGACGGCACCATGTTCCCCCGGACCCCTTCACACACGTGTCTTTCCACAGGCCTGATCACATCTGTCCCTCTCTCCTCATCTTAATGAAACTCTTGTTAGTGGATTCTGTTGTGCTTCGTGACTTTTCCTTGCAGGGTAAGAGCGCCGCTAAAAACCAACACCCTCCTCTCCTCCCACTCTGTTCCCATGCCGTCTCACCTCCCCTCTATCCCCTCCCCATCCACTCCTCCTGTTTCTGTTAAAAAAAAAAAGGGGGCAGACCTCCCATGGATAGCAACAGAGCATGGCTCCTCACCTTGTATAAGGCTGGGCAGGACAACCCAGTATGAGGAATAAGTTCCTAAGAGCCAGCCAAAGTGTTAGAGACAGCCTCTGCCCCCATTAAAGAGTCCTACAAGTAGACCAAGCTACACAACTGTCACATATATGTAGAGGGACTAGGTCCCATGCAGGCTCCCTGGTTGTGGCTTCAGACTCTGGGAGCTCTTATGAGCCCAGGTTAGTTGGTTCTGTGGGCTGTGTTCTTGTGGTGTCCTTGACCCCTCTGGCCTGTACAATCCCTTCTCCCTCTTTTCAGCAGGATTCCCTGAGCTCGGTCTAATGTCTGGCTGTGGGTCTGTGCATCTGTTTCCGTCAGCTGCTGGATGAAGACTCTCTGATTACAGTTGGAGTAGGCACCAATCTATGAGTACAGCAGAATATTGTTAGGCATCATTACATCGACTCTTTTTTTCTCCAGTCATTTTTGGTTCTAATTGATGGCCTCTGGGCCCTCCAGCCTCTGGGTCCTGGCACTCCAGGCAATGTCAGGGGCAAGCTCACTCTCATACCATGGGTCTGAGGCTGGACCAGTCATTCATTGGTTGACCATTCCCACAATCTCTGCACCACCCTTACACCATCCCCCACCCCTCACACATCCCATAGACAGAACAGACTGTAGGTCAAAGATTATATGGCTGGGGTTGCTGTCCCAATCCCTCCATTGGAAGTCTTGCCTGGTCACAGAAGATGGCCAGTTCTGGCTACATACCCTCTAATGCTAGGAGTCTTAGCTGGGGTCATCCTTGTAGATTTGTGGGAGTTTCCCTTGCATCGGGTTTCTACCTGACCCTGAAATACCCCCCATTTCCAGTCATCTCTTTCTTTACTCTCCCCCTCCATCCACCCTCCAACCCGATACCTCACGTTCCCATGCCCACTCACTCCTAGCCCACCCATGAGATCTCTTCTATTTCCCCTGCCCAGGGAGATTCATGAGTGCCCCCTTGGGCCCTCCTTGTTACGTAGACTCTCTGGGGCTGTGGATTGTAGAAGTGAGAGGGGCAGGGGAGAAGAGGGAGAGAGAAGAGAGAGTGTGGAATGGACAAACTGGAAAAAAGCCCGTTCTGTGTTTGGGTGAAGTCTGTAGACTGCCTTCTCTCAGACCCTCCACCAAACACTGCATGGCAAAGCATCCCTAAAAGCCGGGGGGGGGGGGGGGGGGGGGGAACCAAGGAGACAGAAGAGACAGGCAGAGGCCTAGAGGGTTTGCTCATGGACACATAAGGTCTGAGGGGCTCCAGGGGTGGAGATGCGGAGTGGAAAGGGAGGGGATGTGGGCTCTGAAGGTCTGAGGAACATGGACTGTCCCCTGGGAGACTCTGAGAAGCATTTAAAGTGCAGGGTCAGCTTGATTTTTTCAAGTATCTTTGGAAACCTAAAGAGGAAAAGTGAGTGGGAGGGGGCACTGCCATCAGGGTGACCAGCGACAACTCACCGACTCACCATCACCCAGCAGCCTGGCCAAGAATTAGCAGGAAACTTCTGGCCTTTCTGGGCAGTTGTTAGCGTCAGGTTCCAGACGCTGAACTAGAAAACACCAGATGCCCAGTTACGTTTGAATTTCTATAAAGACAGCGTGCGTTTTTAGTGTATGCCCCATGCGAGGCTTCGTTTGTAAAGTCTGGCATCCCTAGGCCCCCGAAGGGAAAGTAGGCTGCTCAAAGGGCGTAGAAGGGGCGTCAAGAACACTGAGCCTGGCTCTGCCCCTGCCTGGACTTTGCCACTGACGCAGGTGGGAGCAGGTAGGGTATCCGCCATCAGAGAGGACTTGCAGCTGAAAGGACCATCCCAGTGAAGCTCAAGGAGCCTCCACCCACCCTTTCAAGCTGCAGGCTGTCTGAGGCATACTTAAAACAGGCCTGCTGGGCTCCCGTATGCAGGTTTAACGCTCAGAGCAAATTCCTTGCCCTGTGACTCAGTGAGCGAAACCCTCTCAACTGCGAAGCTTGCTCTGCCCCGAGGGGTCAGAACCTTTGGAACAGTTTCCAGCCTCCCACCCCCGAGTCCAATGGGACACTGTAATTAGGAACTTATTCAGGCTGCATGCACCGATAGTGTCTGTCGGCAGCTTCACCTGCCTGTTGCTACTGGCCTGGAATATAAAACACCACGGAAACAGAACCATTTGAACAGGTTTCATAAGGTTTCGCCCGAGGTGCAAAACACAACTATGCTTTCAACATGCGAGTGAGGCTCAGTTCAGATGCCCAGCAAAAGAATACTAGAGTTTGCCAACACAAAGAACGACGGAGCAGCCTCCGGAGACTACCACCCTCGAGAGCTGCCTTTAAAAGACAGGCCTTGGAAAATAGACCCGTACTGGTGCATGGATGCTTTGCAGAGGGGATGCAGGGGATGCAGAGGAAGCGATGCGGGGTGCAGAGCTAGATCTGTCCGGGTAGCCGTGCAATCATGGGTGACCCTCATCCGCCTCAGCAGCATTGCCTGGAAAGTTTCGGGAGTCTAGCGAGGCGTTTCTAGAATTTTGCACTAAAAAAGCGTGCTGTGTCAATCAGAAATCCAAACACAGCAGTGAAGTTGGTGCCTTAACAGCACGCACTCGTTATCTCCATGTTCTGGGGTTCAGAAGTCGTATAGGTCACAGGATAAAGTTGAAGTGTGTACAAAACCATGTTCCTCTTGTTTCCTGAACTCCACACCTTCTAAGTCCACCACAGTCCTCAGCTATGGCCTTTTCTCTGTAATCAAGCGGAAGGTGACCTCATCACTTGGACTCCACTTTCTCTGTCACCTGATAGTGATTATTCTGCTTCCTCCCTCACTTCCGGGAACCCTCCTGATTACACAAGACCCACCCAGATAATCCAAGAGACCATGACCATGTCCGGACCATAACATAACCAGCTCAGCTCAGCTCAGTTGTGTGAGGTTATATGGCCCCAGGTTAGTACAATTCAGGAGGCCAGGATGGCACCACTCTGTCTACCTCATCCCACCACTTAGACTGGTGTGTTCCGTTTTTATTTTTGTTTTGAGGCAGGGTCTCACAATATAGCCTTGGCTGTCCTGGAACTCAATATGCAGACTAGGCTGGCCTCAAACTTGCCTCAAACATAGAGATTTGCCTGCCTTTGCCTCGTGAGTGCTGGGATTAAGGCGTGTGCCACTATGCCTGGCCATCTTTTTTTTTTTTTTATTGTTTGAGAAATTCATAGATGTACACAATGTGCTCTGAATAAATCCACCCGCCCCTGGTTTCTGCCTCTTCTGTTCCTCCCCTATAGACCCACCACGTTTCCCTCCCGGTTTCAAGCGGTCTGTATGCAAATCCAGAGTCCACTTAGTGCCGTCTGTACGTGCAAGGGTGTAGGGCCATCCGCTGAGCATGCCCAGCTTCTCCTGCAGGCCACAGACCTCATCCCTGAAGAAAACGGACTCCCTCTCCCCAGCTGCCATCAGTTGCTATTGGCCCCTCAGCTAGGGGCGGGGCTCATGGAGCCCCGCCCAACCGTGCTGGGATTTTGGTTGGCTTGGTCTTTTCCAAGCCTTGCGCATGCGGTCACAGCTGCTTCAAATTCATGCGTGCAATGGTCCGGTCACATCTAGCAAATTCTCTGTGGCTGGAGACAGGCGCTACCTCTGGCTTGGACACTCTTTCTGCTCCTCTCCCAGGGTGATCCTTGAATCTTAAGGGGAGGGGTGAGGTACAGCTGTCCCACTTAGAGCAGAGCACGCCTCAGTCTTATTCTCTGTACATTGACCAGTCATGGAGTTCTGTATTAATCCCCATCTACTAAAAAAAGAAGGGTCAACACCCTTTTGTAAATTCAAAAGACTTTGTGATTTCATCTTACCTCAGTCAGAATGGCTAAGATTAAAAACCAAAATGTCACTATGGATGTAGAGAAAGGGGAACACCAGTCACTGTTGATGGGAGGGCAAACCGTGCGTCCAGCGTAGAGGTTCCTCCAAAAGCTAGAAACAGATCTACCACATGATCCAGCTACAGTACTCCCCAGCGGACTCCCAAAGGACTCTATGTCCTACTCCAGAGATACTTGCTCATTCATATTCATTCACAATAAACAATCATTGGCAACAGCCTACTTGTCCATCAGCTGATGAATGGATATTCATGACTGTGCTACATATATACATGAAATATTATATGTAGCTGTAAAGAAAATTGAAAATTTGCAGATAAATGGATAGAGCTGGGGGTAATCATTCTGAGTGAGGTAATTCTGCATGTTCTCTCTCGTATGTGGGTAGTAGCTGTAACCCGTTAGATCGGTGTTTGGTGTGTCACAGAAGGCAGGGAAGTCCTAAGTAACCAAGGAAGGGGGTGGGATGCACGTGGTATGAAGGGGGATCTGGACTAACGGCACAGGGAGGGTAAATGGGTTGGGGAAGCAGTAGAAGAGGGAGTCTGGGGATGGACAACCAGCAGTGAAGGCCTTCTAAAGAGCTGTTTGGGAACCTACAAATGGAGCCCAGGTTTTGTGAGTTTCGTTTGTTTGTTTGTTTGTCTGCTAGTTTGTTTGTTTAACCAGAAGCTGCAATTCAGTGAATCAACGTCAGTGACTGGGCACAAGCATTTTAGAATGAAATCCAGCATTTGGCTCCTAGTAAGACTGTATTATTTCCTCTAGAGAGGGCACCGTTGTTTCTGGGCTTTGGGTTCCTCTACGTGCATGGATTACTTCTGGTCTCCAGTATAAATACAGAATCCATTTCTTGCTGTCAGTCGTGCTAGGGAAAAAAAAAAAAAGCAACTGTCGAACTGTCATGATGGCCTCCTAATTGGTCCTTCGCCCGCAGGCTCTTCAATCCATCATCCTCCTTGCTGCCAAAATGTTCTCCATAAAAATAAAATGGACATGTCCGGGGCTGCGGCTGAACCACGTATTGAGTTTGCCCTTCCAAACTCCATGTCCTCATTCCCACCCACAGCTGACCATTATGCAGAGCCTCAGCCAGACTCCTGGACTGTGCTACTCCAGGGCAGGCCACGGGAGGCAGAAAGGGGGCGTGGCTTAGAGCCATTTTCCGGTAGTTTCTGCTTCACCAGGCAAGGCCGGCTCCGTGGGTGCTCAGCCTGCACAGGGGCTGTCTATGCCTCCCTCCCTTTCCCACACCTACTGCTTAGAACGGCTCCAAGCTTGGATTAATGCTCTGCCTCCCAGTGTCTCGAATCTGGTTTCTTAACAAAGACTCTACATTTCCCCGTTTGCACTTGGCCTGGTAAATCATGTCACCAAATCTGCTATCCAGGGGTGACGGGTCCCTGCAGTTGTTGGCCCAGGACGCTGCACCACCCTGTGTTATTTCTCTCAATCCTACCCACATTTTAAAGCAATCCCTTTGTTAAACTCATTTCATTCATTTTAAGAATGCACCTATGTCGGGCAGCGGTGGCGCACACCTTTAATCCCAGCACTCAGAAGGCAGAGGCAGGCAGATCTCTGTGAGTTCGAGGCCAGCCTGGTCTATAGAGTGAATTTCCAGGACAACCAAGGCTAGAGAGAGAGAGAGAGAGAGAGAGAGAGAGAGAGAGAGAAAGAAGAAGAAGAAGAAGAAGAAGAAGAAGAAGAAGAAGAAGAAGAAGAAGAAGAAGAAGAAGAAGAAGAAGAAGAAGAAGAAGAGGAGTGTACCTGTTTCCTCTGTGGGACCGTGAAAGGTAGAACTAGCCTGCAGGATAATATCCAAATTCACATTACTTCAACATCTATTCCTCCACATCTTTCTGGCTAACCCACCACAAGACCCTATTCTTTTTGTTGTTGTTGTTTTTGAAACTGGGTTTTAACTACCAACTAGCCTTTGATATTTGGGTTTTATTATTTATTGGAAAGGGCACCACAGCACGTGTGTGGAGATCAGAGGACAACTTGCGCAGCCAGTTCTCTCCTTGCGCCACGTGGGCTCCACAGATTGTCCTTATTTCGTGCAGAGTAAGGGAAAGCACCTTTACCCGTGGGTTCTCGGTCAGGTTTATGGTACCAGGCTGTGTTTCCTCCTGTGAAGTGAAGCTTAAATCCAATCAGAAAGCGACATTTTGCCACTACCACACCCACGGGCATATCTTGCCACACTGGTTATTATTGTCGCTCCCGGGTTCACAACTGTGTGAGACTCTTCCCCAGCGGCCTGCGTAGCACCTTACAGTGCCGCTAAAGTCAGCCAGTAGGGAGGAAGCTTCCTGACTGGTACCAACATGGTTTCTCCATGGCTTGAGACTGCTTGCTACCTGTGGTATCTCAAGCAATGGGGCTTTACCATCAAGTTCTGGCGGGCAACCATGAGCACTGGCAACAGCCTGAGTTGTTTTGGCGGTCTCTGACCAACACCTGACACTGGGCTTTTTATTTGGCAACCTATGGTTTCTGGGATGAAGATGATCCCTTGTGTAGGGTAATTCCAATGAAGCTCTTTACATGAATGTGTGAATACCCATCATCTATGTAGCTAACTAGTCAGCTTGTAGAACAGTAAGGGAAACATGGTCTTTGGTGGGATAATTAAAGTTAAATGGGGTCATGGGATGAGGCTCTAATCCAATAGAACTGCATCCTCATAATAATAATAAGAGACAGGGTGACCGTGGGCAGAGGAACAGTCACCTGAGGACATCCATGAAGCAGCCACCAAAGATAGACCCCTCAGGGGCAAGCCTGCCCTGCCAGGAGCTTTGATTCCCAGCTTCTAGAGTAAAGAAGGTAAAACCGCCCCATTCTGGGATACTTCGTTACAGAGATCCTAACATACACACAGGAAGTCACATGTATTCTTCCCTCAGGGATTATACTTAGCTCCTATCACAAGCGTACTCAATAGTGTAACCACGTGCCCCATAACCAAGTCACAAAAATTCAAGTTCAGAGAAGCAGCATGTTCAAGGTCACATAACACCGAACTCTCGACACTGAGACCTCCAAGGCAATGTCAGAACATCCAGAGTTTTCACTGATAGAGGACAGAAGACTCG
The DNA here is from genome assembly GCA_902168405.1 of Peromyscus aztecus. Taxonomy (NCBI): domain Eukaryota; kingdom Metazoa; phylum Chordata; class Mammalia; order Rodentia; family Cricetidae; genus Peromyscus; species Peromyscus aztecus. Next base: position 35,168 of record CABHPQ010192191.1, on the reverse strand, counting down.
CTGCCAAACCCTTGGAGCCTAGTAAACTTTCAGAGTTCTCTCTGCCCTACTCAAGAGCTGGTGGGCAGTGTCTACCCTCTCCATCTTTCATAAGCTCCCAGGAAGGGCCGATTCGCAAACACCGCTGTCCTCCATGGGGCTGTGAGAAGAATGTTTTCCTGTTTGATGGGTTTTCACTTTCTGTAAGGAGACATGTAGATGCCTGTGATTAGAAAATCAATTTAGCGTCTGTCTTAACCTCTCAGCTGTACGGGGATTCCGGGAGGTAGTTTTCCTCGGCTGTTATGACGATGTTTCCAGCAATGTCAATTTCAAATACAAAACCATCAGTTCTCATCTTGGGAGTCACTGGTCCATGATGCTCTCAATCCGGGCGCATCTTGCCCCACACAACAGATGTATTTGTCCTTGAAACATAAAAAATCATAGCCTGGAAGTCTCCGTCCTTTCTAGTGTAGTCCTCATGAGCTCCACCCTGCGCAGCATTTCAGCAATATAGAAAATGCACATTGCCTTGGAAAATGAGTCCGTCTTCCTCTTTAATGCTTTATAAATTTGGAATTATGTTTTTCTCATCACTCTGTGGGCATCCATATAGAGTTTTTCTTTTCTTTTTCCTCCCTCCATTCAATTATCATTCTAAGCAGGAAACCAGAAAAACACTGGATATTCCATTTCCTGAAATGTCAGTTAATCTTAGGGAAAGAAAAGATACTTGTACGAGCCAGGCCATTATCTTCTCAGCCTGTGTCATACTCCAGAGACCTGGATCAGCTGAGTGCTTCCCGAGCAGACAGCAGCATAATTTGCTTCTCTGTGATATTTTTTGAAGCCCCATTTAAAACAAAAAACTTTTCTTCTGTTTTTAAGAGTGCAATAAATTCAAATGCTCAGCCAGGCTTCAAGGACTGTTTGCTAGTTTTCTACCTATGTCTCCAGGGGAAAAAGCAGAAGCTAGAAGATGTGGTCAAAAATCAACAGAGGTTGCATGTGTTAGCTCCTGCCCACATCCCATCTCGTACCATGAGGCTGAAGTGTGCTTTCTGAACACGGGAGCCAATGGGCTGTGGGTACCAGTCGACTTTAGCATTGCAAGCAGAAGTGACTGTCAGCTGGAGGTAGGCTGGAGGCTGCTGTGGAATGAAGAAGACCTTCTGCCTATGTTCTGGTTCATCTGCGCTAGCAGGAAACAAAGACAAGAAAGGCCCAAAAGAGCCTTGACAGTAAGTAGCCTGTAGCCCCCAGAAGAAAAGGAGCCCGCAGTGAACAGACAACTCCAGGCTCAGGTTGCCACACTGCACTCATTAAAAGGGTGGATTTGCCGGGTGGTGGTGGCGCATGCCTTTTATCCCAGCACTCGGGAGGCAGGGGCAAGCAAATCTCTGAGTTGGAGGCCAGCCTGGTCTACACAGTGAGTTCCAGGACAGCCAGGACTACAAAGAGAAACCCCGTCTGGAAACAAAACAAAACAAAAAACCAAAAAACAAAGCTCTATCTCTTCTGACTCACGACATCAGTTCTCACTCCCTGCTGACCTTAAACTTGATCAACACCCAGGAAAGACGTCAAAGTTAAAGCTGACTTTACTTTCAGCTCCATGATATGTGGAGTTAGGTGAACAGCTTGGTAGCAGAGCTGGTCTTAGTGTGATGTAGGAGTTCTTGGTCTGGCCCCTTCTAGAGCAAATAAATAAAGACATCTGGGCACAGAACAGTCCACAAAGGTGTGCACTAACTCCGACCAATCGTCTTTGGGATTGAAGCTGGAAGAGGGCAGCCACATGAAATATTGTTTGAACCTTACTAGTTTTTAGTGTATACCTTTATAATTTTTGAACTATCAAGAAATATTTGCTAAGTGGAAGAAAATTTAGTTGCATGAAATAATTCTAGCATGGAGATTTAAAAAAATGGTACCCCAGCCATGAATCATTCAAGAGGATTGAATTCATCTGCACAGCTTTCATATTTGAGTTTACTTTTCTCGAAAATAATAGCCTATGCAATAGTTAAGACCTGTTTTCGACAGGAGGAATAAAAAAATACAATGGCACCGTCACCCCTCCCACCCTCACCACCTCCTTTAGTTGACTATCATCACTAGGCACCATGTTATAGACCTCTAATCCTATCATGTAGGAGGCAGGCCGATCTCTGTGAGTTCAAGGCCAGCCTGGTCTACATAATGAGTTCCAAGCCAGTCAGAGCTACATAGTGAGACCCTGTCTCAATAAAGTAAAATAAAATAAAATAAAATAAAATAAAGAACGATCATAATAGGTACAAAGAGATGTCTCAGTGGTTAAGAGCACTTGTTGCTCTTACAGAGGACTGGTGTTCAGTTCCCAGGACCCACATGGTGGCTAATAACTGTCCATAACTTCAATTCCAGAGGATCTGATGCCCTCTTTTGACCTCTACAGGTACTACATACACATGATGCACAGATACATGCCAGCAAAACATCCATACACATAAAATAAACAAATACACATTTTTAATTTTTAAAAATTATTAATAGTGAAGGTTCCTGGCTCATGCCTCCCGGAAGACCGTTGTGGGTTGGTTCTACTCAATCATTGCCGGAGAATCTGTCACTGCCCCCACCTCTGGTGGTCCAGTCATGGATGGAGTTCTCTTAGGCTCTCTAGATGTGAATTCCAGAAAACGCCTATCAGGAAGTAGGAGTTTGAAGAAAGCCTTGCACTGATGATTGGCCATTTTTCTTTTTCTGTAGAAATGCTTTAGTCTCTGGTAAGAGGGTATTGACCGTGCAAGAGCTGCTCAGGGTCATGCTTCCTGGGAACACATGCTCCATGGCCACCATTTCCATGGAGACTGAATGAGGAAGACTCTGCTGTCATGCTCTTTTCCCTAAGGACAGTCCTCAAAGCACACCGCCTAGCCTGTGCCACCACACAGCAGCTCTTCGAGCTGGCAGATGAAGAAGACAAAATGGTGTCCTCAAGCTGTAAACTGAAGGAAATGGAAATTGCTGCTGAACCAAATCTTTTTTATTTGTTTCTGTCCAATGATACTTGAAATTACATTTCTTCCATGCATTTTCGTGTTCTGCATGACTAAGCACAGTAAGCTGTTCTTTGGAAATTAAGGATGTAATTAAATATATTGACTTCCCCCCAATGTCTTGCTGGTAGTTAAAAGATGGGTTTCATCATCATCATCATCTTTTTTTTTTTTTCAGCAGAGTTGGAGAACCCAAAGTTGCTTTTATGTAAATAAGGGAAAGAAACTTCACAAAGCTTCACAAATATAAATAAGAACCATACACAGGATGTCTAAAATGGCTCATCATGGTAAGGCAAGTGCCACCAAGCCTGATCACCTGACTTTTATGTCCCCCAGTCCCACATGGTAGAAAGAGAAAACTGATTCCACCAAGTTGTCCTCTGATCTCTACAGTGTGCCATGGCACACACATCCCCCCTCAGTTTTACAGTTGTACCAGGAATGTCTCCAGGACCCCGTCCTCTGCCAATCAGCAGCAAATCTAAAAAGATGTCCACGGGAAAGGATGCTCCTCCTTGGTCCTCATTAAAGAGAGCGGTGCTCACTTAGTCTGCTCTACCCATCCATCAGGGCACAGGATAGTCCCTTGGTGGAAACATCGGAAGTGGATCCCGCTAGAGAAGTGTTCTTCCTCTTTAACGCCGTTCACTAGCAGGGAGTTTACCTTGGAAGATTAAGAAGACAATGGAGGGGGGCTGGAGAGGTTGCTCAATAGTTAAGAGCACTTGCTGCTCTTCTAGAGGACCCTAATTCAATTCCCAGCACCCACATGGTGATTCATACCATCTGTAACTCCACTTCTGGGAGATCCGATGTCCTCTTCTGTCCTCTGTGGGTACTGCAAACACAGAGTGCACATACATCCATACACGAAATATCCATACACAAAATATCCACACACAAAATAAAACAAAAATAACTTTATAAAATCATAGTATATGAGAGGTATAGGATCATATATATGTCATAACAGTTATGTAACTTACAAAAATTCAATGTAGCTATAACCAAATATGCTTTAAATTTCAAGCAACAGTCATATTTTCAAAATGGCTCCCTTAGCACCCTCAAGTCCCCAACTCTAACTACCAAGGATGGGTAGGGATGATGTTCCCACCCAATTGTAACTATTCTCATCTTTCATCGTTCTTATTAAGTGTGTCTTTGATCTGTTTCTCAGTCACAACTCCAACTCCATTTTATTCTGATGTGGTCATGACATGTGTCTTAACAAATCAGGTAATATATGATCCACAGTGCCTTTGCTCTCATTTATATATTGAAAAAAAAAAAATCTAAGGCCAGAGATGCTAGGACATGCCTGGGAACCTGTTAAGTCAGAGCTGGAATTCTGAAATCTTCTCTTCCGGGGCACCACTCTCGTCTCGTCGAGCATGCCTGTCTTTTGCGGGAGGAGGATGGATGCTAATCAATCAATGCTGATGACCCAGTGCCGCAAGAGGACCTCAGCGCCAAACACAGGAAGTATCAAGAGGAGACGCCCCTCCCTGGGTCTCAGCTCTGACTTCAGACATGTGCAAAACCATGTTCTTGGGAAAGCTTCATTAAGATTCAAGGATCGGCACTTACAGCAAAAAAACCTGTTTCGAAGAAGCCCGGGGAACATGAAGTCTCCGAGATGTGCCATCAGTTTCTCAACGTTAGTGTTAGCATTTCAAGCCAGGTGGAAACCAGCCAGAAAGAGAAAGATGTGCTGGCAGAATCCGATGCCCTTGGTTTAATACCTACTTCCTGGGAGTTAATATCAGACTTTCTTTCCTGGCCAGGTATGATTAATTCTTGTAATGATTCAGTGTGCTGTTGCCATGGCTTGTCCAAAATACTTTTCTTGCATAATCTTCTGTCAGAACTCTTCAGGTTGGAATGCACACGGAGACCAGAGCATTTCCATTGTTCCTGCAGATTCCAGGACTCAGTTCATTCCCCCATAAATTAGCTAGGTAAAACTTTGAAGGTAGCAGGGCACCTCTGTTCTCTGGGAAGGTCTGTCCCTTTTTGATTGCAGGCAGCAGTAGGAGGCAGGGGCTGTATTCTGCGCTCGCTGGTCTCCAAAAGCAATGGGTCGATAAGCCCTCCGTATCAGGAAGGCTCAACCTCAGACTCGGGTGGAGGCACTCCAGGCTGCACTTTGGAAGATAGTGCTTGTGTGGGGTCTTAGGTTTCCCCCCTTCTACTTTAAAATATATCATCCTGGGGCTGGAGGGGTAGCCCAGCAGGGAAGAGTGTAGTATATATGAGGCCCTGGGTTCACTTTGCAGCACTCTCCAAAAATAAAAATAAAGATTGTCATGACACAATGTTTTCTATGAAAATCTAGAAAGGCTTCTTTAAAAAAAATAATTACGTGTATGAGCGTTTGCCTGGGTATGTGTTGTATGTGCACTATGTGCATGCAGTGCCTACGGGGGCCAGAAGAGGGCATCTGATCCACTACTGACGGTTGTGAGCCACGGTGTGGAAGCCGGGAACTGAACCTGGGTCCTCTGCAAGAGCAGCCAGTGCTATTAACCGCTGAGCCATCTCTCCAGCCCCTACACAAAGCCTTCTTAATGTAGTTTTTTTTCCCCCCCTGTGATATCTGTTTTTCTTTCTCTGGCTGCTTTCAGATTATTTTTTCCTTTTGATTCCCTGCAGTTGGACTACTGTGTGGCTTGGGAGTTTCTCTTCCTGTTTGTCTCATTCCCAGTTTGCTGAGCGTCTCAAATCAGCCTCAGGAAGATTTGGCCATCACATCTGCAGATGTCTTTTCTGCAGAGCGTGTGACTTTTGGACAGAAGCGAGTTTATCTTCCAGCAGCACACTGCTCAGGAGGACCTGGACTTTGGTACCTTCTATGGGTTGATAAGGCCCTTTGGGCAAACCCTTCAAGCATTCCCACTTTCTGTTTGCATTTCTGCAAGAGGGGGAGTTATAATACTCATCCTACCGGACGCCACTGATAATGGAGTGGAACGGTACTTAGGAGGGATTTGAACATGTGAATACATGTGGAGCATTGTTTTATTTAAAACATTTCCCCAGGAAGTTTCTGTTAAAATGTACCTTCAAGCACTGATTCTCCACTGAGGACCCTAAAGACTCATTTGTCTTGTTATAGGGCTAAGAGCAAAGTTCCAAAAGATGATGGATGGGTATGTAGGTAGGTGGATGGATGGATGTATGGACGGACGGACGGACGGATGGATGGATGGATGGATGGATGGATGGATGGCAGTTTTGTTCCTGCTGTACTTAGAAGTGAAGAGGGGAAAATGGGGGAGGACTTCAAATGGCTTACAGGTGGAGAGAACTGGCAAATCTGAGTCAACACGGGTTTGCTAGCCAGTATTGGTTAGCCACACGCCTTTTCCAACTGGCAGGCACAGTGTTCATCCTGTTTTCAAATGTGCACCATACACAATAGAAGGCGGAGTTCGCAGCATCAATACTATGGGATACTCCACGGCAGCCATCCCAAAGGTAGCCGATCTCATTGTCAGAGTCCATGCCTGCCAGTGGCATGCTCCAACGCTGCCACTCACCGCTCTAATCTGA
>CABHPQ010192191.1:966-23584 GCA_902168405.1 Peromyscus aztecus | reverse complement strand
TTTCTTCTTTGCATTGGTTCTGTGTTTCTTATTTATAAGACGGTTGGCTACATCTACATCCAGGTTTGGGTTTTTAATGTGGATTATGAGGATCTGAACATATTCGAAAGCTTGCCTGGCAGACACCTCACTGAGCCATCTCTCCAGCCTCCATGGGAACAGAAAAAGTCAGATCGAAGCTTCCCAAAGGAAGAACAAACCAAAGAGATCAATTTGTCATGTTTGGTCTTTGTGGTGACAAAGTAATTCTACCTATGAACTTTCTCTTTGGTTCCGGGACCTCTTCTTTTGGTCCCTGGCATTTGGGACTCTCAGGTTCCCACATAGACACAGTCAAATCCGAGAACCACACCACTGATAACCAGACCTGAAAATGGCACAAAAGTGCCATCAAGAAACCTCAGTCAAAATGAACTCTCCTAAAGCGAAGGAGAATGTTTGCCTGAAGACGACGCAGCCACCAACAGGGAAGCTTTGAGTGCCGGAGCTGAGACTATCAGGGCCCTCATAAAAGTCCAAGAAGACACCCAAGGCAAGTCCAGTCACTCTCCCTCCACTGCACAAAAATGAGCTTGGGACACTCACTTTTCCTACATTGCCAAGGTCTCAGAAGCTGGTCAGAGGCTAAGGCCAACGCCAAAGCAAGGCCAGGGCTGTGGCTCTGGCTGCAGCTGCATCCCCAGCTTCTAAGGGCTCACACTCCAACAAGGATCCAGAATAGCAGCTCCTGTCTGCCAGAGTGAGGACAGGATTGTGTGACCCTGCATGGGTCATTAGGCTGGTGCCATCCTTGGGCTGTTTGTTCAGGTGACTGTGAGGCAATAAAAATGCTAATTCTACCCAGCCAGGTGGGACCCTCAGGGTCAATAAGCTATTCGAAGTAACTAACTGATCACCGTGTCCAGAGAAAACTTAGCCGGGAAACGGAGTCAAGAATAAAAGAATCCACTTGAAAGCGGCTCAGCAGATTCCCGCTTGCATGTCAATGAGTTGTCTTGCCTAACCCGGTAGGAACATTTGGAGAGTGTTCACCGGGCCTTGCCTAGAGTGCGGTGGCACTAAAGACAAGAGGATCTTCCAAGAAAGAGCTCAACACACAGAGAGGGTTCCAGTCTACAAGTCGGGGTCAAGGCCAGCATTAACGGAGAAGGAAAGGTCATTTGAGAGCTAGCTCTGTAGCTCACAGGGAACCCTTCCATCTTGTTCCCTAGGTTCCACGAAAGAGAAGGCAAGAAGAGAAGAAAAAAACACGCCAAGTGTCTGGAGTGGTAAGAGCCCGAGGCAGGAGAGCAGAAGGTGAGTCACAGGCATTAAGCTTATTTGCTGTGTAAGGGTAACACTGCCCGGGACAAGAAATAGCTGGAGAAATCACAGAAGCTGGATGGGTTGCCGTGCAGATCCCAAGGGGTCCCGTGGCGGCAGGTAACTGGACACTGAGGGAGGTAGGGAAGCATTAGTGCCCGCTTACATGCCCTTCCTCTGGAGCTGCCTCTGTCTCTGTGATGCTGGAGAACCTGCCAATCCGCTCCTCTCCTGGGGCCCCAGGCCCTGCAGAGGTGAGTGTGGGACCCCAAGTAGAGAACACCATTCAGTGGAATCAGCAAGAGGCGCGGATGCTTGACCGTTAGACCCAAGCAGAGCCAGTCTGAGCCTCTTGCAGGGTTGAAACCAAGGTTGGCAATGGTTCTTTCCTGTGCTGTAATCTGCAAAACCCATCATTTCTACCAATCAGGATGATATGCAAGAAGCTCAGGAGAACTGTGAGACAGATCCTGAGGACCTGGCTCCAGCCTCATGTCCATCTGCCCCAAATTCTAACCTGCCCAGTTACTTAACAGTGAAATTCAAAAATTTCGAAACTGATGCACTATGTGTGAATCTTGTGGATGAGCTGTGACTGAGCATTCCTACCAAAGAGGAATGGTTATTCCTGCTTTTGACCACGAAGCCACAGGGATCCTCCTGCCTCTGTCTTCCCAGCACTGCACCCCGCTTTCTTTATGTACGTGTTGGGGACCTCAAGTCTTCATGCCACCCCAGCAAGGATGTCACCAACTTGGCCGTCTTCCCAGCCCTAAGAACGGGGAGAGATGTTTGAGGGGATGGAGAGATGTCCTGAAAACCTGCTTTGCAAATGTCAAGAACTGTGTTTTCACCGCCAATAGAGTAGAACCTTCCGAAATAAGATTTTGTGCTGTGCTGGGGGAGGTGGGGGAGAGGGCAGTAATGTGGGTAAAGAAAGCAGAATCTCCAAAGCTGCTAGTGCAGATAAAACACAACACCCACTGGCCAACACAACAGAGGCAGTGGCATCGGAATAACCACCTTCAGGAACAGCCACCTGTCTTAGGGTTCCTACACCATGGGTACTTAGGGTGAAGTACATACACTTAGGGTGAAGAGACACCATGACCACAGCAATTCTCATAAAGGACAACATTTAACTGGGGTGGCTCACTTACAGTTCAGAGGGTCAGTCCATTATCAGCAGAGTGGAACATGTCAGTGTGCAGGCAGACAGGGAGCCGGCTACATCTTGATCAGAAGGCAACCGGAAGTGGATTCTGACACCGAGGGAAGCTTAAATAAAAGAGACTTCAAAGCCCGCCCCCACATTGACACACTTCCTCCAACAAAGCCACACCTCTTAATAGTGCCATTCCATATGAGTTTATGGGGGCCAATGACATTCCAACTACCACACAGCTGCTTCCAGTTGCAACTGTGCACTTCATGTCCCAGATGTAACCTTTCATCTGCATGTCTTCAAAGATGCTTCACCCAAAGGCTCACCACAACCCAGGAAGAATATAAACCCTACTTGACATGGCCTAGACACCAGCCAATCCAAAGACAGTTGGTCTGTAGACAGTGGTTCCATTAACCTGATGGCAGCCCACTGACTCAATCCCGCCTGCTGGCTGAGCTTATACTTTCTTTTTTCGCTTATAGCTAATACTCAATATCTATGACAAGACAACCAGCTATTCCTGTAGTCCAGTGGCTGTCCATTAGGGGGGTGTCCTAGTTGACTTCTCTGTTGCTGTGATAAACATTGACCAACAGCAACTTGAGGGAGGAAACTGTTTCTTTGACTTACAAGTTACAGCCCATCATTGAGTGAAGCCAAGGAACCTGGAGGCAGGAACCTGGAGGCAGGAACCAAAGTAGAGACTGTGGAGGACCCCTGCTGACTGGCCTGCTTCCCATGGCTTACTCAGCTACTCTCCTTACACAGGCTGGACCCCAATGCCCAAGGGTGGCACTGTCCAGTCAGTTGGGCTCTTCCCTATCAACAGAGATCAAGAAAATAGCTCGGAGACACGCCCATGGGCCAATCTGAGGGAGGCAATTCTTCAGTTGAGCTTCTGTCTTCCCAGACCCGCTGGGATTGTGTCAGGCTGAGGAAAACTAACCAGCATATGGGGTGAGTTGATTTCAAGGGGAGAAGGGTAACACCCCATTTTGAGCTGAGCTGAGTGCAAGTGGCGTCTTTGAACGAAGGCTCAAAGTCCTGCAAAGGATCCTACCAAGCACAAGGCAGCTACCTCCAACAAGGGCTTCCTTGCCCCAGTGTGCATGGCAGCCAGGCTGAGGAACCCTGCCATGGGTGACACTCCGGTCTGAACCAGTGGCTGTGGTGGCTGTTCTTGGTTGTCAACTTGACTACATCTGGAACTAAAGCTCAGAAATGGAGGGCACACCTGTGAGAGATTTTAGCTTAGTTTGAAGGAGGAAGATCCACTTCTAGTCCGGATCTTTGTGGTAGGAAGACACACCTTTAATCCAGATCTTTAAGTCAGATCTCATTTGAGCCACGCCTTCTGCTGGAAGTCTATGTAAGGTCACGGAAGAAGGAAGCTTTTGCTCTTTACCTGCTCGCCCTTGCCTTGATATCAAGTTTATTCCTTTACTGGCATTAGAACCGACTTCTTCAGGATTCCGGTGTCTATTGAAGACCAGCTGAGACATCCAGCCTCATGGACTGAGGAACTACCAGATTCTTCTTGGACTTTCTGTTTATAGCCAGCCATTATTGGATTAGCTGCACTGCAGCTTGTAAGTCATTATAATAAATCCCCTTTCTGTACACGTAGAGAGATTCACTCTGAATGTTCTGTTACTCTAGAGAACCCTGACTAACACAGTGGCCCGTGCTCTGAGTTATAAGTGGCCGCTTGTAGATGGTCGCAGGGGTTTGCCCATCAGGGTGGGATTAGCTATTTGCTTACAATGCAAAGCTGGTCACAAAGGCCACCATTCATAGCTGTTTCCACACCACACATTAGTAGCTAAAGGATAAAATAATGACGGGCAGTTAACTGGCATTTCCTTGTATCAGCAAAGTATACGTTAGGAGAAAGTTTTTTTATGACAGCGATAATAATAAACGGTAACTTTTATAGACTCATTATTATTCTGTCCAGACAATGCACGGGCGCCAGCAGCCTTTACCTCAGCCCTGCCAACAGCTCATTAGATGTCGCATGCATATTTTTGATGAGCCAGCTAAGGCTGAGAGGGGCCGGTGACTTCCTGAAAGCCACACGCTTGGCTGTCTCTGCCTTCTGTGTTCTCCACCACAGTACTGCCCTGTGTCCTGCTTGTCTCCACTTGCCACGGGGTGTTTGCTGTCAGATACAAAAGCGGGGACCTCACTCCAGGGCTGACCTGAGGCCAGCTTAAAGCAGGAATGGGTTGTTCAGGATTGGGCACGAACTGCGTAGAAACCTGCCATGTTCTTGGGGAAAGATTATGTAGTTGAACCCGGTGTGGTACACAGGCACCTGTACCCAGACCTGGAGGCAGAGACGGGAGAATGTTGAGTTTGAAGTTAGCCTGAGGTGTTTAGTAAAAGCTGGAGGAGAGGGGGTTAGATTGGGAGACTGATTTGTTTCACCAAGTAGACATTTCTGGAATTTTTAAAAAGAACTGAAATATTTATTTATTTATTTATTTTGTACTATAGTGTAAGTGGACTTAGTTGGGTTTTTTTTTTGTCACAATTCTGTGTGTGTGTGTGTGTGTGTGTGTGTGTGTGTGTGTGTGTGTGTGTGACAAGCGTGTGTGAGGGCACAAATGTGGAGGTCAGAGAACAACTTTTGGGAGTGGGTTCTCTTCTTCCACTGTGAGAAATGAGTGACAGCAATCAAACTCAGATGCTGAGGCTTGCTACTTACCCACTGAGCTCTCTCTCAGCCTGAAGACCGAAATCTTTAATGCCTTGTCTTCATGCAGCATCTCGGCTGGGTGTGGCCCCAGCTGGCACTTTCTAGAGAGACAAAGAAGGGAATGGCTTCTGTCAAGCCAACCACCTGCAGAAATTAAGCCCCCACCAAAAGAATCTGAGCCAGTGAGTCACCCCCAGGTGCCAGATAGAAGGCTAGTACCAGCACCCTTCCCCAGCTCAATGAGACAGGTGTATTTTAGTGGAGACAGAGATGGAAGCCCAGATCCTTCTATCCTGTCTTCTGGCAAGGGGAGAGGACAGATGCCGGAAAGAGGGTGGGTCAGAGCTCGTGGTGTTGACCCCGCCTCGGCCTTGTACACATTATCGTCAAGAGTCAAACGGGAAAGCTGTTGTCTTCCTTTGTGACTTAAGTAACTTGACCAAGGTCTGCCATTTGATTAGCGGTGACGTCCAGTTTCACACCCACCCCTGACTGATGCCAAAAATCCATTTCCCCCACTGGACTTGGCTTGGCAGCGCGTCTGCCCAGTGACACATGACGCAGGCCGGGTGTGGTGGGGTGCTTCTCCATCTTCCTGTTGAATATGTGGGCCAAGAGGGGGAACAATGATTGTGGGAAATACCCCAAAAGGCACAAATTGATTTAAAACAGAAGTGAATGGAAAGCCGGGCGGTGGTGGCACACGCCTTTAATCCCAGCACTCGGGAGGCAGAGGCAGGAGGATCTCTGTGAATTTGAGGCCAGCCTGGTCTACAGAGTGAGTTCCAGGATGGCCAAGGCTAAATAGTGAGACTGTGTCTCAAAAAACCAAAACAAAAAAAAAAAAAAAAAAAAAGACTGGCATTCGGTCTGAGGGCTTGCCTCCGTCTCTGTGACCTGTGACTTGACTGTGCGGACTTAGTCAGACTGTAAAGTCAGGCGAAGCTCCAGTAGGTGATGTTCATGTCTGCTTCAGCTTGACCTGTCAGCCTTCCTCTTAAATATGACTTCCGCCGTTTTAGCTTTCTTGGGCTATCACGACAAACCCCACAGACCAGGGGGTGAACATGCAGACATCAGTGGTCTCAGGGTTCTAGAGTCTGAGAGTTCAAGGTCGAGGGGGTGGCGTTGGTTTCTTCGGAGCCTTCTCTCATCGACTCCAAGGCAGCTGCTCTCTGTTCTCTCACAGGAAGGGAAGCACCCCACCCACCACCCCCGGGCCCCTGTCTCCATCACTTCCTAATCTCTCCTAAGGACATCAGTCAAATTGGTTAGGGCTTGCCATAATGGCGGTCCTCATTTTACTAAATATTCCAAAAATAGTTGCTTAAAGATTTTTTTCCCTCCATTTAAAATTTTACACATGTTGTTTATGTGTTTGTCCATGAGTGTTGGACCCTCCAGAGCTGGAGTTCCAGGCAGTTAGGGAGCTGCCTAACATGGGTGCTGAGAACGAACTCGGGTCTTCTTGCAATTGCTTGCACTTAACAGCTGGGCCATCCCTCCAGTGCCTCGTTTGTGTAGACAGATTTTTTTGGGGCTACCAGCTCACCAAAAAACAGATATGGAGACTTATTATTAATTATGAGAGCTCGGACTTAGCTTAGGCTTGTTTCTAACTAGTTCTTATAACTTAAATGAACCCATCCACATTCTTTTACGTGACTCGGTTACCTTTATTCTGTACTGCCAATCCTGTTTCCTCTCTGTCTGCCTGGCAACTCTCTCTGCCCAGAATTCCCACCTATACCTCCTGCCTAGCTATTGGCCGTTTAGCTTTTTATTAAACCAACCACAGTGACACATCTTCACACAGTGTAAAGGAATAGTCCACAATATGTTTGTTTCCTTTTCTTCTTTTCTTTCTTCCTTCCTTCCTTCCTTCCTTCCTTCCTTCCTTCCTTCCTTCCTTTCTTTCTTTCTTTCTTTTTGGTTTTTCGAGACAGGGTTTCTCTGTGCAGCTTTGCACCTTTCCTGGATCTCAATCTATAGACCAGGCTGGCCTCGAACTCACAGAGATCTGCCTGGCTCTGCCTCCCGAGTGCTGGGATTAAAGGCGTGCGCACCACTGCCCGGCCCTTTTCTTCTTTTCTTGAGACAAGTGTACTCCTGACTAGTCCCAAACTCACTGAGATCCCCAGTCTCTACCTCCCAACTGCTGGGATTAAAGGCCTGTGTCACTAGGCTGAGTCGGTTCCCCCTTTCTTAGCTTTAAATGTCAGTGGACACAGCATTCCCGTGTTCGAGAAGACAGCAGAGGTATGGAAAACGGAAGACTTGTATTGGACACAGAAGTCTTCCAAGCATTGGGAAATGACCTTTAAATTAGAAGAGAGTTAAGCCGAGCAGGAGAGAGCAGGGAATCCTCTCCAGTGATGACGTGGGCCAGGGTTCAGGTTACAAATTACCTGCAGTCCATGCTAGATACTGACTGACCTGGCAAAGCAGCCCTTGCTGCCTAGGGCACTGTTGGAAAAACATGCTGTTAAAGAGAAACAAGAAAACAAAAATAATAACAAAAAATCACACCGAGGAGAAGCAGGGAAGCCTGTGGAAGAAATTGCAAAGTGTTGCCTTCTCACGCCTGCTTCAGCGTGTTTGTGCGGATTCCGTAGGTCAAGCCGGAGGGGCGCCATCTTCTCAGAACTCATGGCTCTGGCTAGCTGGTGCTGGTAACCCCAAAAGAAGTGTCAGCATCGGACCCCAGGGTTGATCCTCTTTCCTGACAAACTGAAGTGACGCCAGGAATTGGGTGAAGGCTCAGAACATATTTCTGCCCTCTTCAAAATAAGAACGTTGGACATTGACATTTGAATTTGAGAAACAATTCGCCTGGTGTTGTGCCGTACACCTTTAATTCCAGCACTCTGAGGCAGGTGGATATCTGTTGTTGGTTGTTTTTGCTCTTAGTTAGCTCTTTGACTCTGTCTTTGGGGGGCCCACCACCCAGCTCCCAGATAAATCACACACAGAGGTTTATTCTTAGTTACAAATGCCCGGCTTTAGCTGGGCTTGTTTCTAGCCAGCTTTTCTTAACTTTAAATTATCCCTTCTACCTTTTGCCTCTGGGCTTTTTCCTTTTCTCACTTCTGTAAATCTTACTTTCACTCTTACTCTGTGGCTGGCTGTATAGCTGGGTGGCTGGCCCCTGATGTCCTCCTCCTTCTCTGGCTACTTCTTCTCCCAGATCTTTCCTTCTGTTTATCCTCTCTGCCTGGCAGCCCAGCTTATCCTTTCTTCTGCCTCGCTGTTGGCCGTTCAGCTCTTTATTAGACCATCAGGTAGTTAGACAGGCACAGTAACACACTTCACAGAGTTGAACAAATGCAGCATAAACAAAAGTAACACACCTTAAAATAATATTCTACCACAGATCTCTGTGAGTTTGAGACCAGCCTGGTCTACATAGTGAGTTCCAGGACAGCAGAGCAACAACTGAGATCCTGTCTCAACCCCATCCCCCTTAAAAAAATAAGAATCACATGTGAATATTCTGAAATATATGGTATGCAGTGGACTAAACTGTAGTAACCCCTGACCACCCTACTAAATGTGATTAAAGGTCTGGATGTTCTGTGGTGATACACATTTGCAGGGGGGCAAGGAAGAAGTTGACATAAAATCTAATATTCTGGTACAATTCTGATTCTCAGTAAGCTTTATTGAGTTTATTGTAAATTTTCAGTGTAAAAAGTTGAGAGCAGGTAAGCAAAAGAGTTAAAACTCCAGGCCAGAGAAACGACTCAGTGGAGCTCAGACTGTTTCTATGGAGGAACTGGGTTCAGTTCCCAGCACCCAATTCCCGGGGATCCATTGCCCTCTCCTGGCCCCCACAGGTACTGCATGCATGTAGTGTACATACATAAACGCAGGCAAACACTCCTACACAGAAAAATAAATAAATCCATAAAAAAGAATTAAGGCTCTCTCTAGGGATAGCACATTTTAAGTGCTTCCATCCTGGCTATACACAGCATTTATGTGTATCTAAACATAAATGAAAATGTATATGTGGGTATGTGTGTGAACATGCATGTACACACAGTCACATGTGGCACAAGGACACTTGGACTACATAGATAACACTGCTTCTGAGTTTGCTCCTTATGGTTTGCTCAGCCTGCTTTCTGATACCATCCAGGACCACCTGCCCAGTGGTGGCATCCCCCACAGTGAGTGGGGGCCTTCCCACATCAATCATCAATCAAGAAAATGCCTCACAAGCTTGCCTATAGGACAGTTTAAAGGAGGCGCTTTCTCTGTTGAGGTTCCCCCTTCCCAGATGACTCCAGCATGTGTCCAGCTGACAAACAGCACATATGTGTTATTCTCCATTACTTGAATAGCAGTTATATCCTTTAACCTATCATCTGCGGTTTTTCTCTTTTTATGTGCACTGGTGTTTTGCTTGCGTGTATGTCTATATGAGGGGGTCAGGTACCCTTGAACTGGAGTTACAGACAGTTATGAGCTATGTGGGTGCTGGGAATTGAACCTGGGTCCCCTGGAAGAACAGCCCGTGCTCTTAATCACTGAGCCATTTCTCCTGTCCCCTGCAGGGTTTTCCAATCCAAGTGTCTGTCAGACACCTCCTGCTGCTTTTCTGTTGGATTGTTTAGTCTCTGGCCGGGGAAGTGCACACACTTAGTCACAGTGGTTGTCTGTGTTCATTGTTGAGGGACAATACAGAAGGTGTTAAATTTGCACACACACACACACACACACACACACACACACACACACACTCATATCCTCAAGGTTTGATATTGTTAAATGTTAAGGGCTCTTTGCAATTTTTGAACACAAGTCCTTTATCATGCATGTGTTTTGCAAAGGATTTTCTCCCAGGCTGCGGATTGTCTTTTCCAGTCTCATAGAGGTATCTTTTGTCAAGCAGGTTTTAAATTTTAATAACTCCAACTTATCAATTAATTCTTCCACAGACTGTGATTTTGGTGTCTCTAAAAAGTTTCCACTACATCTGGGGTCGTAGCTCAGGGATAAGGTAATTAATTACCTGGTATGCACTAGGCCCTAGGTTTAACACCTAGCACCACAAGAAAGAAAAAGACCCCACCAAACCCAAAGTCACCCAGATTTTAGCCCAGGCGTCTCTCAGGAGTTTGAGTTAGTAGTTAGTTGCTTTTCTATTGCTGTGATGAGCATGTGACCATATAATTTCTAGAAATTATAGAAAACCAGTCCTAGCTGGCACGCTTCTTCCACAAGGCCACAGCTCACAAATCTACCCAAATAGTGAGACCAACCGGAGACCAACTATTCAGACGTTTGTGCCCCAGGAGATGGTCTTATTCAAACCACCACAGTTCATTTTAAGTTAGCTTTTGTTTAAGGTGGCATGTGTCTTGTACATTTATCTTATTTTATTTATTTTGTGGAGATCCATTATTCTAACAGGATTTATTAAAGAGACTTTGCACTTAAAACATTGTTCTACCTTGGGCTGGAGAGATGACTTAGCAGTTAAGAGCATATATTGCTTTTCTAGGGGACCCGAGTTCAATTCCCAGCACCCATGCTGGGCAGCTGAACTGCCTCTAACTACAGTTCCAGGGGACCCGACATCTCTGGACTCCGTGGGCACCCACACACATGGCATGCACTCACATAGACACACACATGATTAAAAATAAACGAATGTTAAAATTTTTTTATGTGAATCGAGAAGTGGTGGTACATGCTTCCCAGCACTCAGGAGGCAGAGGCAGGAGGATCTCTGTGTGTTTGAGGCCAGCCTGGTCTACAGAGCGAGATCCAGGACAGTCAGGGCTGCTACACAGACAAACCTTGACTCAAAAAAACAAAAACAAACAAATAGTCAACAACAACAGCAACATTATGTGTATGTGTGTTCAGCCTGCATGTGTGTCTGTGTACTAAGGACATGCCTGGCACAGAAGAGGGCATCGGATGCTGTGGGACTGGAGTTACAGATGGTTGGTAGCCAGCATGTGGGTGCTGGGAACGGAACTCAGGACCTCTGGAAGAGCAGCCAGTGCTCTTAACTGCTGAGCCATCTCTCCAGTCATATTTGCACCTTTATAGAAGATCTGTTGACTATGTGTGTAAGTCTATTTATTCCCCCTCTCAACTGTTCATCTTTATACAGGTTTCCCATGGTTCACGATGAAGTTTGTATCTGTATGCAACTAATACAATTCCTACTGGGCCATGCAGAAACCAAGGATGATGGGAAACAAGGACCTTGCCCCCAGGCCAGGAGCTGCTGCGGAGTGGGTCAGAGCTGCAGCCTGCACCTGTCTCACGGAGGTGCTTCGGTGCCTCATGCCGTCTGATGGTGCTGGTCTAGGATGTGACTTTTAACACCCTGACCCGACAAGGTGTTCACCGGGGGCTGAGTTCCAGCAGCCTCTTTCCTTCAGGGTGTTTGGAATCTTGGCTCAGCTGGCTGTGATGGAGACCTCTCACTCAGGGCTCCTTTGGACCTTCGCCATTTGTTACAGTATTGGGGCAGGGTTAACAGCATCCTCTCTGTGACCTGGGCCACAATTGAATATCCCTGTGTCAAACTGATCTTTCTTTTTGTTTTTTTTCTCTTCCCTGAAGTCACTTTGTCTGAGTCACTGTCCTACTGCTGTGAGGAGACACCATGACCATCGCAGCTCATATAAGGAAAACATTTAACTGGGGGTGGCTTACAGTTCAGAGGTTCAGTCCATTATCATGGTGGGAAACATGGAGGCGCACAGGTAGACACGGTGCTGGAGGAGGAGCCGAGGAGCTGAGAGTTCTACATCAGGTTCGGTAGGCAGCTTCCAGAATGGAGAGAGACACTGTGCCTGGCTTGAGCTTCTGAAACCCCAAAGCCCACGACACATGGTACACTTCCTCCAACAAGGCCACCCTTCCTAATAGTGCCACTCCCCCAAGAGCCTATAGGGGGCGTTTTCATTCAGACCACTACACGCTTCATGGGCCCTGTCCTTGAGGGCTTCCTCTTGTGGGTCTGAAGGCCATCTGCTTCATGGGATCACTGAACTGGGCACTGTGCTAAAAATCTCCTAGGCAGACAAAAATCTAGGTTGGTTTTTTTTTTTTTTTTTAATGTGGAATATCTTTAAGGTTTTCAAGCCAAATGCCAGTTTAAAAAAAAAAATCAGGGGCTGGAGAGATGACTCGTTGGCTAAGAACAGCACTGGCTGCTCATCCTGGGTTCGCTTCCCAGCACCGCAAAGAGGCTCACAATCGCCCATAACTCCAGCTGCCGGGGATCCGATGCCATCCTCTAGCCTCCACGGTGGGCCGCCTGGCGAAGTTGGCTTCGCAGACAGAAAGGAGTTGAAGGGAACACTTAGAAGTCCCTTTCCCTGCATACTAAGGGCGGGGAGAAGGAACACTAGAAAAATAACTGGTTAACACTGAGTTGCCCTTTTCGTGTAAGGGTTTAGGCAGAGGGAACTCACTGTTCTGACAGTTTAAACTGGCTATCCCTAATGTCTTGAAAAGTCAGTTTGGTTTCAGCCGGGTGACGTGGAATTTTACCACGAGGGACTCCACTTTGATTTCCAGCTTGCTCTGTGGGAGCCTGGCGCACGAACTCAGTCCCAAACAACGACCACCTGTAATTTTTATAAGAGAACGTAAATTTTTATAAGCGGTAATGAAATAATTCGTGGAGGACACACAGTAAATGAAGCGGTCAGATTCAGAGTCCACTGCTCACTGGATGCCGAAGGAAAAGCTGGTGGGTTGTCAGAGATGAGAGGCTTTCCCTCTGGGAGGCTGGGGCACCCCTTACAGTGAGGTCAGCTGGTAAAGGTTTCTAAAGATTCGGGAGACCTCCATATAAGATTAACAGGCGTCATTTCATCTGCATGGTTGACGCCTCATTTGGCCGTTTTTAAAACAAAGCATGTTTGGTGCCTTATTGTAAGTCCAAACACTGTTCAAAGTGCCTTCGTGCTATTGACCTCCTTCTGCGTGTTCATTAAAACTTTCTGCCGGGCAGTATAAATTAATAAATTGTTAGTTAATTCCACAGGAGTATCACATCTGTGGCTGACAATGACCCTCATTACCGATAAAGGACACTTGAGAACACACATTGTCATCCATCTTTTTTTTTTTTTTTCTCCTACAAAGACTGTGTGGCCATGACGGTGTTAATATGATGTTTACTTCTCCCATGTCCCGTGATTATTGGAACTTTATAGATGTAGCCCTTTTTTTAAAAAAAAAAAAAAAAAAAAACCTTCATTTTTTTGTATTGGTGTTTTGTCGGCATATGTCTGTGCATCACGGGCATGAGTTACAGACGGGTGTGAGCCACCACGTGGGTGCCGGGAATTGAACTGGAAGAGCAGTCATTGAGCTGTCTCTTCAGCCCCATACTTGCTTTTGGAGCAGAGATCAGAAGGAACCTGAGAGGTGAAGACTGGATTTGGGTGCTAAACTTGGGGTGAGTCCCTCCGGGGTGAGCTGCCACCACTGGCCTATTAGCCTAGCAAGGAAGTACCATATCAAAGGTAGGCTTTGCGGGCTTTGGGGCCCTTCCTGACAAGGGCGAGGCTAAGGCGTTAGCGAGGGCACGGCCGTGAAGAAGTCCAACGACAAATGACGATTTACAGCCAAGTCCGAAAATTTCTTTAAAGTGTGGTCTCACATCCAGTTCGGAGCAGGGAACCTGGAAAGGTCAGCTGTCAGTGGCTCCCCAGGTGGGGGCTGGCACAGCCCAGCCTGTGTCACCCACCGGCTCTCTGACATAAACTGTGTTGCAGCTGCTGGGGACCAAGGGCAAGCGCCGGGGAAGCCCGGTCTCGGGTGTCCCCGCCCACAGGGGCGCGGCCGCGCAGCGCAGTCATTGGTGCCCGGGAAGCTGACGCGACTCCCCGGCCGTGGAGGCCCGCCGGAGGGCGGCGCGCGGCTGATGAAACCCGCCCGGATCCCGCCCGCCCGCCCGCGCGCGCCATCCCCTCTGCCAGCAGGTGTGAGCCGTTCTTTTTCCTCGCGGTCCCCACCCAGCTCAGCATCCCGTCGCCTCCTCGGTGAGTACGCGAGCCCGGGTGAATGCCCAAGGAAGCCCGGAAAGCCTGGGTCACCTCTCTCTCTCTCTCCGTGGGAACCCAGAGCCTCCCGTGGGCCACTCAGGCAGGGCGAGGGTTCTTCTTAACCTCCCCATCTCCGGGGATGCGTGCGTGGGGCGGGCACTCGTGTTCCGGTCGCCTCCTCCGAGTCCATCTTGGTCCTCTGCAGGCGCGGCGTGGTGCATGATGCAACAGCGGCAGGGAGTGAGCACGGGCGATCCGGGCACTCCCGCCACGCGCGGCCGTGCAAGGGCTCCACGTGGGCGCGGGGACTCGTCCACGCTGGCCGCCCCGGGTGGCGTCCGGAGCCGCCGCTGCCCGGGGAGATCTTCCCTTACATGGCGCGGTGCGCGGCACCCCGCCCCGCCACGCGGTCCCGGGCAGTGTCGTCAGCCGAGCCGCGCGCAGGGTGGACTCCATCAGGTCCCCCAGGCAGGTCCCCTGTGACCGGAGACCCGAGACTCCCGCTCCCCGGGTCGCTTCCGTAGTCCCCAGAGGTCACTTCGGAGGGACTCCTTCTTGGGTGGGTTTTCCTGGTGACCTGATTCGGCCTGCACAGACTGTTCTTCCAGATGGTGTGGAGTGGGAGGAAGTTCTTCCGGCTCCATAGACAACCTGTGCTCAGCGTGTTCCTCTCTGCGTAGTGGAAGACTTCCTGGGCACGGGCAGGTCACCAGCCACGCAAGTGTCCGCAGAGCAACCTGGTGGGAGTGTCGCTCGCTCCGGTCCACGTCCTGGCGTGTTGAGATAGCCAGACATGTGCCGGGGTAGCCAGACATGTGCCGTCAGAAAACAAAACAAACCAAAAAACTACATTTCCCAGCACCCACGGTTATACTCTCACGTGCTGGCGGACAGGGCTGGGATTTCAACGATAGGCATATTTTTCCTAAAGGTGAGTAAAGTTTCACGAGAACCCCGAACATTATCTCTGGTTGAATAGCCTAGCCGTGATGGAGTCAGTTTGTAATTTACTTGGGATTTTCTTAACATTTCTTGTCCTTCGTGTGTGGTTGAGATAATAGGAAACCACGATACAGTCATCCCCTTGGTATTTTTAGTTGGTCTCAATGGAAATTATTATTTTTATGTGAGCACGCCCTCTGTCACTAAAACAAAAGGGCTTAAGTCACGTGACCCAAATAGAAATTTAGGGGGAAAGCCAACCCGTGGATTGAAACAGCTTTGAAAAGTTTAGCGTTTTCAGATCCTGTTTTATCCAAGGGGTGAAATTTGGAGGGTCTGTGAGGGAGCTTGAATAAACAAAGAGAACAGGAGGTAAGTAGAGAACAGAGATACCTCAGTGGCTGGGGCTGACTCTCACAGCCACAGGGCTTGGCCCGTAATTACTGGACTTAGATCTATTTATTTATTTATCTATTTATCTATCTATCTATTTATTTATTTGTGTGAAGACAAGATGGTTTTATTTATTCATTCATTCGTTTGTTTGTTTGTTTATTTATTAAAGGTGTGAAGGCAAGACGGTTCCGTTAGGGATTTCTCTTCTAAGACACATGGTCATTGTATTTGATAGATCTGTTTCTTTCCATTCTCACCTCCCCCTGTACCCCATCCCCTTTGTGTTGGCCAGACTGGCCTCAAACTTGCTACTTAGCAAAAGATGGCCTTGAACTTCTTGATCCTCTCGCCTCCCTCTACCTCCCAAAGGCTGGGGTTACAGGCGTGCACCCCGGATCCAGCCCGGGGTCTCCTGCGTACTAGACAAGCACTTTACCCACCGAGCTACGTCTCCAGCTCAGATGTTGTTTAAAAACTTAAAACGATTTTCATTTCTTATTCTTGTGTGCGTATATGATACGTGTAGGGGTGCATGTGTGCCGCGGTGCACACGTGGAGCCCATTCTCTTCCACCTTTATGTGGGTGTTGGGGAGCGGACCCAGGCTGCAGGCCGCATGGCGGACATTTCACAAGCTGGGTTATTTTGTAGGCCCCAGATTGCAGTTTTTGACGTCATTAAGTACATTTATTGGTGTTGAAGTCTGTTTCCTTTTTACTAAGCCCAGTAAGAACAGGTAACAGCATGGCTGCATGACGCCCTGTGAACTGAAGCCTTCCTCCTTACTAACCGTGGAGTTCGAAGTGAATATTAATACTAGAGAGAAGGGTGAAGACAGAAGTCCTTGTTAGGGAAAGAAATGTCCAGAACCCTGGGGCTATCAAGACATCTGTGCCGCGTCGCCCACAGGCATCACCTGTAGTGTCTTATCGTTTCACCTGGTCCTTAGTCATCACCGCAGGCCGGACCTGTAGATAAGACCTTAGGACAGAGGTCCTCAGCCTTCCTATGCGACCCTTTAATACAGTTCCTCGTGTTGTGACCCCCCCAACCGTACAATTATTTTCCTTGCTACTTCATCACTGTAATTTTGCTACTGTGATGACTCATAATGTGAATATCTGATATGCTGGGTATTTGACATGTGACTGGGTCGGTTGACCCAAGGGGTCTCGACCCACACGTTGAGAACCAGTGCCCTATTCCCCCCCCCACCCCCGTAATTGGTCCTTTCAGGCCGGGCTCGAGCCTGCGGAGGTGGCGGGTGGGTGTGAGAGGGGTGGTATGTGTGCTAAACCTACTCTGTCTCCAGGTTGCGCCCCTGGCCTGTTGCCTGGATAAACTTTAACAGTAGATCAAATAAGATTGGCTAGTGCTCGTGTGTGAGGAGAAAGCAGGGTGCCGCACTGAGGGATGGGTAGATGCTGGGTGGAGGCCCGACATTTACACAGTTTGTGTTTATTCTGGAGATTTATTTTTACTTACGTGTACGCGTCTGTGTGAATATATGCCGCGTGTTTGCGGGTACCCGTAGAAGTCAGAGAGCGTGTTGGATCCCTCGGAGCTGTAGTTACAGGACGTTGTCAGATGTCGGATGTGGATGCTGGCTGTGAACCTGGGCCCTCTAGAAGAGCCATCTCCCCCGCCCTGGAAAATGGGACTTTGGGAAAGTCACAAAAAAAATTGGCTATTTTATTTTGGCAGATTCGTTCATTCATTCATTCATTCATTCATTCATTCAAGTCTTGCTGTATAGAGACCAAGTTGGCCTCAAACACGAGGTCCTGCTGGCTCAGCCTCCAAAATGCTGGGATTATAGGTCCACACTACCATGCCTGTCACTGCAAATAACCTTTTTAAAAAATTTATTTGTTTATTTAGAGACAAGATCTTACTGTTTTGCTCCTAGCTGGCTTGGAACTCGCTGTCTAGGCCAGCCTTCCCTGAGATTCACAGAGATCCGCCTGCCTCTGCCTCCTGGGTACTGGGATTCAAGGTGTGCGCCACCATGTTGGGCTACATGTTTACTTCTAAAATTTACATGTACGTATGTATGTATGAATGCCTGTTTCTCCGTGTGGGCACCATGTTGTGTTCATTGTCCTCAGAGGCCAGAAGAGGGCGTCTGATGCCTTGGAACTGGAGTTACAGGTGACTGTGAGCCCCCATGTAGGGGCTCAGGTCCCCCGTAAGAGCAGCCAGTGTTCTTAACCACTGAGTCGTCTCTCCAAATAACTTTGGATACCCTCACCACCAGGGGATGGGCTTGTACTGATGGAGCCCCTGGGGCAGTGCACCCCAAAGCTCATGGGTCTCTTCTAGCTTTGCTGCATTTCACCTCCTTCGGCACACTTGCCCCCCCAGTTGTTAGTGTGGTGTTGAGGTTGCCCTGTGGGGTGGGAACCCTCTGAACTTGGAATTTTTTTTGGGTTTTTTTTTTTTTTTTTTTTTAGGTATGAATGCTCTATCTGCATGTATGCCTGCAGGCCAGAAGAGGGCATCAGATCTCATATAGATGGTTGTGAGCCACTAAGTGGTTGCTGGGAATTGAACTCAGGACCACTGGTAGAGCAGCCAGTGCTCCTAAACCACTGAGTCACCTCATTAGCATTCTGATGCCTTAGGGTTCTCTGAGGCAGCAACATCAGATCCCAAGCCAAGGTGTAGGCTTCCTTCTGTGGAAGCATGGAGCAGAAGCCTCTTTTGTGGTAGGCTTTTTAGCCTTGTGAATTTCGGTGGCTTCTCCTGTTCCTTCATAAGCCACGTCCCCCACCAGGTTCAAAGGAGCCTTGAGAATGATTGCATCCGAAGTCGTTCCGAGTGAGGCATAATTTGTCAAGGGTTGTTTAGGACATTGGCCCCTGGAATCTGCCAGGATGGGCACACATGGGGGACACAGTTCGTGGACTGCTGACTGCAGTATGTCTCCTTGCAGCATCCTTGAGGCCATGGCTAAGGCAGTTGCTGCTACTTCTGGATCGGTGCGGGTAAACCTCCCAGTCTCCCAGGAACAGGCTCCCAGAAAGACTTCAGCAGGGTCATCTCTCCTGCCGCAACCCAGAGGTTGCTTTGGGCTCTTCCTCTCTGGCGGCTGTCATGTGCAGTGGGGACCTACAGGTGGTTCATTGTGTGGCCCCACCATGATCTCATTGCCGGCCATGATTAAGGAAAGGATGCTGGGAACAGTCCCCACCCCGCTAGGCTTCTGCACCTCACTCTGAGCTTTACACTTTAGATTGGGGAGCTGAAGCCCCATAGTGTTTCTTCAGCGAATCACAGGACATTCCATGTCTTCCCGAAATCTTTCTTCCTTCTCTTCCAATAACAGCAAACATATCGAACTCTGAGGAGGGGCCTTTAAAGGTCACACTGTACTATCTAGAGATGAGGGAGTGTCCTCTTTCTTAGGCTGTATCTTTGGACGTCAGTCTCCTTTTTTCCTTGTAGGGGTGGATTCATTCCTTAACATTTTCTATTTTCCCTATAGTGGATTTGTATTAATTTGCTTCTCTGTTGCTGTGATAAACACCACGACCAGAAGCAGCTTGGGCAGGAAAGGGTCTATTTTGGGAAGTCGAGGCAGGAGCTTGAGGCAGAAACCTTAGGAAAAACTGCTTTCTGGTTCTAATTATCTTTCTTGTACAACTCAGGCTCCCCTGCCTAGGGAAGGCACCACCCATGGTGGGCTGGGTTCTTCTCTATCAATTAGCAAACAATAGAAGGTCATTCTGATGGGGGCAGTTAAATTCCTTTGTCTCTTCTTAGGTGTTGACAAGCACAATTAGCCTTCAAAGCTTGATAAGGCTCTTGATTGTAAGACCCAGATGTTTTCCTCTGTTTAATAGCCGGCCCAAGTTCTGCGTCATAGAGGGCATTAGGGTAACACCTTCTTCGGGCATGACCTCTTGGTTTTATTTCAAGTTAATTTTATTTTAAGTGTGTGGATGCTTTTGCCTGCATGTGTGACTGTGTCCCATGCATGCCAAGTATCCGTGGAGGCCAGAAAAGGCTGTCAGATCCCTTGGAACTGTAGTTGCAGATGGTTGTGAGCCACTGTGTGGGTGCTGGAGTCAAACCTGGGTCCTCTGGAAGAGCAGCCAGTGCTCTTAACTGCGGAGCCATCTCTCCAGTCCCACAAGGCCTCTTTGTGATATGGCTGATCTGAGATTAAGACCCAGTTCCTGAACTGTGGGGTCAAAGGAGATGCCCCGCCCTCTCCCCAAGAAAGGGCTGAATCCCTTATGCTTAGGTCGGACTGACGCCTCTTTTAAGGTACTTCTTTGTAGCCGTGTGTACGAATGCTTGTCCATAGTTCATTCATAACAACTGGCTATAGGTAACTTGTTTGTTTTTTGAGACAGGATCTCAGTAAGTTGCCTAGTGTATTAGTTACCTTTCTGCTGCTATGACAACACACCGTGACCAAGGCAGCTGATACAAGGGAAGGGTGGGCTTACAGGTTCCAGAGGAATGAGTCCATGGTGGCAGGAAAGAAAGACGTAGCATGGCCGCCTGGAGTGGGTGCTGAGGGTCATGGATTTTGAGCACAAGTAAGGTGGTGGTGGGTGGTGTGTTAGGAATAGCATGAGACTTGGAAAGCTCAAAGCCAGCTTCAGGTGATGTACTTCCTCCAGCAGGACCACACCTCCTAGATCTCCCCAAACAGCGCCACCACCTGGGAACCACATATTCAAATACTGGAGCCTGTTGGGGACATTTTCATTCAAGCCGCTACGCTACACCCTGGCTGGTGTCTGAACTCCTGGGCTCACACATTCCTTCTGCCTTAGTCTCCTGAGCAGCTAGGACTACAGAAGCATGCCCTCGCCACTGACATTTTAGCTGGCTTTTTCGGTCTCCTCTTCCAGGAGACGTACAATCTCACTTTTCTTGAGATTGTACCTAAGTTAAGGATGTTGGGAGGCATCTGGGCCTCAGAGGCACCAGCTAGCAAGTTCTCAATGCCATCTGGTCCTGGATTTGTGAACACTGGGGAATGATAGGTAGCCTTTGGTGGTGCTTTTGGCTACGACTGCCAGGATTTTCCTTGAGGCTATGACTCTGGCTGGACCCAGGTGCAGCGGTGGGTATAGGCTACAGGTCCCCTTAGGCCTCAGGATCCAGTCTTGGGCTAGGCTAGTCCCAGGATCTCTGGGAAGCTCCTTTGTGGTTCCTCTTGGGAGGGTGTGGGGGGTGGGGTGGGGGAGGATGGACACAGTGGCCGCTACTGGTCGTAATCATCACCGTTTTAATGCCAACATTTTCCTAAGTTTCCTTGGAGGTCTTAGCTGGGGAGAAGGGCCAAGAACTCAGGGCTACCTCCGTGTACCACGGGACCTTACGTTATTCTCTCCTTGAGGTGATAATGCTCTATACGGGGTAAGCGGAGAGGAGTGTGCCGGGGTGGGGGGTGGGGGGGGGCGGCAGTGCGACCAGAAGGCAGGAGAACGTTGTCATCCCTTGCTGTGTTGACTGTCGCCCTCCTCTGGGTTGCTTCAGTTGACCTGCCACAGTTGGCTGCATATGTCCCCCTCTGTATCTTCCGGTTTTGCCAGGCACCGCCAGCCGAGCTCTTACCCTCGATCAGCAGGAGGGAAAGGGTGGCTTCATAGCTGAGTGCAAATACCTTATTGTGGCTTTGTAAGTCTGATATGTGTTTTCTCGAGTTCTCCTGATGTTCTTGTTGTCGAACTTGGGAGTCACAACCCCAAACCAGATCCTGCCACCTCAATAAGCCAATTAAAAGAGCCCAAATAAAACCAGAAAACAGAAAAATGTATTCAACGTGACCGTCCTGGGAAGAGGGACAAAGATATCCAGAGAGCCCCCCAAGTTCGTCTCTGGGACCCTGAAGTGAGATCAGAGTCTATATAGAAAGTCAAGGACACGCACATCTAGGCGGTCCTGGTCCCGCCCACCACTGCCCCGTCCTTGTGTGGGCTTCAGTCCCATGCTGTAAGGTGACAAGCTGTTAGATCCTGTGAAACCTCTCTCCAGAGTCAAGGTCTCCTCTGGCTGGTCCTTTTCCTTCTCGCAGCGTGAGATTCCTGGAGAGACTCCTTTTTCTGTAGGACCCATTGTCTTAACAGTCCGGATAGTCTGACTGAGAGACACAAACGTCTCTTGAGCATATCCTCCTGTCTGCTAGGTCTGTGAGGCTGAGAGAAGAGGGACAGGTTGCCCTGGGCACACTAGGAGGCTCTAAGTGGCAGAAGGGAGGTTTGAACCCAGGCCATCTGGCTTCAGAATAACCCCAAGTGCAGGGGGTATCTGGGTGCTAGCCTTGTCGGGCTCCAGCCTGGGGATGTGTCGGGCATGATGGGAGCATACGGAGACTGTCATACACTTCCCTGGCCATCGACCAGGGCCCTCTGCTTTCAAGTCCATGGAACAGTGCTCAGGAGGCCACCCCACCACTGAGCAGCACACTGCCTGCCCTCGCCTGCTCCATTTCTCTCTGGTCCTGGACTGCAGGTCTTCCTGGCACAGCTGGAGCTGGGGTTCCCGGGGCGGCTGTGCGGCGCACAGAGGCTTGGGGCCGACATGAGTGGCAAAGGCCGAGCTGTGCTCTTCCTAGGTCAGTAGTTGGACGTTCATTCACATCACCAGTGTCTGGTCGGACACCTGCCCGCCCCCGAGACTCAGGGGGGCATGCGTGCTCTGCCCTACACGGCACATCGTGTCTCTGCAGGGGGTCCTGTGGGAGCAGAGGCCGTCCTCTGGTCTTCATGACCAGTGGCAGCTGTAACCCTGACCCCACCCGCACTCCCGGCCTTCCTTTGCTGCTTTCTATCATGTGGTGACATGGGAAGGATCCCCTTCCTTTGAGGCCTTTGAATCCCCCAGAAAGCCTGGAACAGGAGCTGGTGCCCAGGGCCTGCAGCAAACCTCTTGTTGTAGCCCCTCAGAGCGACTCTTGGGGTCACAGCATGTCCAGGTGGCAGAATCGCCTCCATCCTCCCTGGGGTGAATGGGAGCCAGAGCACCTGGAGCCTTCGATGGCTTCCCTGGGTGCCCTTGGGGCCTCTGGGAAACGGTACTGATCAGGACAGTCAGAAAAAATGCCTTCTCCACTTTCCTC
>CABHPQ010192186.1:0-19641 GCA_902168405.1 Peromyscus aztecus | reverse complement strand
GTCTTGATTTGTAACCTTTTATGGGCTCTTCCAGATGGACTTGGGCTGGAGCGATGGCTGGGCCACTAGAGGCTAGGCACACAACCAAAAGGGCATGGACTTTCCTCATGCACTCTCACACTGCAGACGCCAGTGGATTGAAATGCCGGTGCCTGTGGCTCCCATAACTGAAGAGTGACATACACTGGAGACACTCACAGCCCCTCTTAAACAAGCCTGTCACACAGGGCAGGAACAGCTGAAACACCCTGACTCAGGAAGTACTGGTTGCTTCCTTCTTCCTGAGGGCAAGGCGGGGACACCTGTGTAACCTGCGGCTCGTGATCAGACAGTAAAACCATTGTTATCTCTGAGTGACATCTGTGAACTTTACAGTCAGAGAGGAAGTCGAGTTTGTCCACTAGTCTTTCAATTAAAAATGCAAGCGAGAGGGCGGCGGGTGTGTTGGCGGTGAAGGG
This sequence comes from Peromyscus aztecus, assembly GCA_902168405.1. NCBI lineage: Eukaryota > Metazoa > Chordata > Mammalia > Rodentia > Cricetidae > Peromyscus > Peromyscus aztecus. The sequence goes on along the minus strand of CABHPQ010192186.1, from coordinate 19,183 downwards.
AGAGAGGGGAGTGTGTGACATTTTTGTTTTTCTCTTGGACTTAAGGGAGTCAGTTAGTGGTTAACTTGTGCCATAGAAATAGATGTTTCCATTCTCCTTTGTTCTTAGAAGGGGGTCACCCCAGTGTGTGGCATTTCAGAGACAAAGTCACCGCGTTAGTATCCTCGGGTTACTGTCACACAGACTGGGGCTTTGGTGACAGAACAGGTTTCATTTTCTCACTGCCCTGGAGAGTGGGAGGTCCAAGATCAAGGGGCTTGTGATTCATCTTGAGGATTCTGTCCTGGACTTGAAGATAAGATGGCATCTTCCTCCTGTGCCCTCAATGATCCTCCCTCTGAACAAAGTAAGACTGGATAAGGGATCATAGTAAGATCTTGTTTTACCTTTTAATTTAAAGGTCCTTTTCTTAAAAACAAAAAATCAAAACACCCACCCAGGCTTCAACATAGGAGTTTTGGGGAGGGAGACATCTCACCCCACAATGGTACTCTTGCTGTGTCGGCGTCCCCTGCCATCAGCTTTGTGGGATTCGATGTCTTCTGTGATGGAATCATCCTCGCGTGGTTGGAAGACGGCTTCAGCTCCTCCTGGGCTCTAACTTTCAGCAGTTGCCTCTCTGAGCTACAGCCAGGCTGTATACATGCACCCTGTGAAGATGCCTGAAACAGGTAGCTCAGGCATGTGCCCTCCCCTGCAGCCACCTTCCGGTAACACGTGATTTCTAAATAACAGGCGTGTGCCGGATCAGGCCTACTGGTCCTCAGAATCCTGATCCTGGAGCCACCAGCTTAAAGGCTGAAGAGGTTACATTGGTGCTAGTGGGTTGTAGGTAAATCACAATGTATTCACGCGGCAGCCACCTCCAGGGCTGGGGAGGTGTCTTCTGAGCAGGAAGGGGCCTCTTCCCGCGTGGTTTGCAGATCTTCCCCTGGGCGGTGGCATACCAGCAATTCTTCTCTGTGGCCTTGGGAGATAGATATCAAATGTCTAGACAGCAAGCTGTCTGCCCACTGGCCAGCTATCTGTGCACACAACTGTCTGACTACACATCCCCCTGCTTAACTCTTTCATGACACATTCAGATATGCTGGGGCCTCTCTTGAGTCAGGCTCTCACTGTGTAGCCCTGGCTGCCTTGGAACTCACAGAGGTCTGCCTGCCTCTGCTTCCTAAGTCCTGGGATTAAAGCTGAGCATCACCATGCCCCGATTTTAAAACTCTTTAAATGTTTAAAAGGATGTTTAGCACTGTGAGAAGCCATAGCCAACCTACTGCCACCTCCCAGCCTACAGTCACCCCTTAGTCAGCCGGGGGTGGGGGTGGGGGCTTGTTGCTATCCTGTGAGGAAGGGGTGATTCTGATAGGGGGGGGGGTCCCCGTCAGGTACGCCACAGCATTCAGCCAGAACTTGCTTTTTCTTGCAATTTTTGTGACTATACACTGGCTCCTAACCGAACGCGGCCTCTCGGGAAGGTCAGGTCACAAGGTGGGACACTTAGGCAGGTGACTCACTGACAGGGAAGTGGAATGTTGCTAGCCACAGCTTGCTGCAGAGGCTCTGCGGTAGCTGCAGAATCCAGGCTTGTCCCTTGCCTGGTGGCTCCTCTGCCGGAGTGAGGTTTTCTGCCCTCCCTGGCTGTGGAGAGGAGGACAGGGGCCTACAGGCCACCCAAGCCCCAGCCTCCTGGACTCTGATGCCAACATCTCCTGTCTTAAGTTCTGCCAGCTGTTTCTAAAGCCGCTGACTGATCATGCGGGGTCTGCAGGAAACCAAAGTTTCTTTGATTTTGTGACATTGTTCATCCCTTCACCACCCAAGCTGGGAACTCAGCATTCACAGGAGGGTGTGTTCAGCTCTCTCTACAGGCCCTTGTGACTCAGTGGATCATGAGCCGACAGTTGATATAAAGGCCTTGGAATCGTGGCTGAATTTGAGTTTGTAGGTATGCTCCTCAGCTCTTGTGAGTTAGCGTATGAGGCTAAGATGACATGGAATGACCCACTGCAGAACTGACTGAATCCATGCATTTAAAAGCTATTTTATATCAGTGTATATGACAGATTCCTAACTGCATATAAGAATTTATAGTTGGCTCAGTTGCCTAGCATACATGAAACCCGTGCGATGGCTCATGCCTGTAATGCCAGTACTCTGGAGCTGGAGGCAGGAGGATCAGAAGTTCAAGGTAATCCTTGGCTATATAGTGAGCAACATAGTGAGTCCCCGGGCAGCCTGGGTTACATGAGATCCTGCCTGGGTAGGGGTGGTGGGGGACCTACTCTGGTAACTGCATTTGGTGGTGGGGGGCCCAAGGACACAAATGCTGTCCCTGGCCTGTCAAGCAAACCCAAATGTAAGCTTAATTAATGGGAAGAAACAATAGCATAGGGCTCATCTGATCTCACTTAATATTTTCAGAAAAACCTCCACTTTTAAAAAGTAATAGTTTCTTGTAAAGTCTAGTTATTTTCCCCATGAGCTTCCACCAGCCACGGCTACACTTTAAAAAAAAAAGGTTTTGTAAAAATGACCAAAAATCAATCATTTGCTTCAAATATTCAAAATATGTTGCTTCTTAATTTATTCTAAACAGAAGTTTTAGCTACCAGAGCTTTCCCTGCACTCTTTAGCTTCCAATAGGCACATAAATAAAACAGTACGGTTTCCACAGCTTTGCAAGCTGCAGGCCAGCTTTGATAAGAAGAGATACAGGAAAAAGCTTCCTGGATATAGGGAGGCTAGAAAATCTGTCCACAGATAATGTCCAGCAAGCATGCATAACACACACGTACAACATACTTGCGCACATGTAGACACACACACACAGTGAAAAAGCAAATAAGAAGCCATGGTTATTACTGACAGAGTGCATATGGAGTGTGAGGCGACAGCTGCTGCCCAAGGATGACCACAGGTTCTAGGCAGACATAGGAAACTGAGACATGGTCCCTGTGTTGCAGACAAATGCTTAGCAACGTTGTTCATGGGGAACAGACCTGGTAAAGAATGAAGTTGGCTAAGTAGCTCAGGCTATCTCTAAGCGCAGTGTCAAAGCTGTCACCACGCTTCTCCTTTTTGCTCATAGTAAAATGGGAGAGGAGACAGATATGTTGAGGGAGGAACCAATAAATTCAAAAAGCGACACTACCCTAGTTCTGATCATTCTGAAAATCCTTAGCCTTGACAGATGGTGCTAAATGCTAAAATAAAGAAATCGGCCAACGGTGCCGGAAGAAACGAACCATCAGGACGATGCCAGCTTCCAGGAAGTACATTTCACCAACAACCACATGAGCTTAGGGAAGGATCACAGCCTTGTAGGACCCCAAGCAGAGGACCCAGTTAAATTTGTGTCATTTGGTTCTAGAACACTAGAAAATTGCTAACCCTCCTTAGAATGCTACGAGCCTCAGCTCTGACCTCTGTGTGCACTGTGTGATGTCCATAAGAAGGAAGTATTTCACAGTACTATCTCAGAAGAGCAACTGAAGCCATCTGATTTCCAGAGGGTTATCAGCAGAACCATAAATAGATCACATGTCTACTGTGTGTGCAGAGGGATAATGTGGCCAGTATGGGGACTGTTTTTCTAAGGACAGAACCATCTAGAAGCCCATCACCACCATGCCCACTGTTTCAGGTGGTAACTGGCACAGAGAGGGCAGTTCTCACCTGTGCTTAACCCAGGTGTCAGCCTCATTGGCTCGCTCTGTGTAGTTCTCTGGCAAGAAGCCTCGACAGCCAGTCCGATGTGAGATCCCGAGGGCCCAGCCCTCACTGGCTTCCTCCTGCTGAGTGGGGTCCACGAAGATGTAATCACCAGGCCTGAGCATTAGCTCATCTTCGTTCTGGGGTTTGTACTGGAACAGCGCCTTCAGGGTCTAGAAAGGAGGTGGTAGACCCATGTCTTAGTGAGGGTTTGGCTAGGAATCAGTTTCAGCAGGAAGCCAGATACCTTCTGGCTCCTCTGAGGGGTCTTATGCCTACAAGCCCCCATCATGCCTTTGCCTAATGATACACAATATGGAGCCAGTGTGTAACAGTGTGAAACAGTACCAAATACCAATACGTTTAATGTCTATCTTCCTTTCTTCTACCCATCCTTTTGGGTACCCATCCACCAACCCACTTGTCCATTCATTTATCTGCCCACCAACATGTTTGTTCATCCTTTCTTTCACCCGCCACCCATCCACCCATCCGTTCATCTGTCCATCCACTCACACACCCATTTTCCCACCCATTCACTCATCATCTATCCCTCCATCTACTTTTTTATTCATCTGTCTGTCCATTCATCTACCCACTCATTTTCCCATTCATCCATCTGTCTAGTCAGCCATCTGTCCATTTATCTACTCATCCATCCACCTGCCTACCCACCTCTCAACCCACCTATTCATTCATTCATTCATTCATTCATTCATTCATCCATCTGTCCATCCACTCATCTACCCACTCCTCCCCTCATCCATCCATCTACCCATCCATTCAGACATCTGTCTATCCACCTGTGCATTATTCCACCCATTTATCCATCTATCCACTTATGCATCCACCAACCCATCCATTCATCTGTCATCCACTTACCTACCCATTTTTGTCATCCATCCATCCATCCATCCATCCATCCACTTATTCAACTACCTACCCCCCACCTACCCATTTATCCACTCATCCATCATTTATCCATGTATCTGTTCCTCTTATAGGAAAGACCTCACAGTGTGACCAAATGTGTATATCCACCCTCCTTGGTGTGAAGCTATTCACAACTTCTCTTATGACAGGGAATTTGGTGACTCCTTCATACTTATTCCCTGTGTAACATACTTTCTTCCTCAACTAATCAGCTCTGAGGAAAGAAACCTTTGAATGAAGCCCACCAAAATCATTACACAGGGTGAATTAATAAGCAAACCACATGTTAACACATCTTGACAGTGGGCTTTTCTAATACCACGGGAGAGCTTTCATTGTCTTTTGAAATGACTGTGCATGGCCAACTTAGCTATAAAGGAATGCTACGTCTAAACTGCACATGAGGAGAGGGATCTAGCAGAGGGGAGGCCCCTCTTCTCTTTGGGGAGAGTTGTAGAAGTGAGTGCTGACAGAGGAGCATTTATTTATTCACCTCCTACCGGCAACGAAGGCTGGGCTAGCCCACCAGGCAGTCCGGGTCCTCTCACCTGGTAGTGCACAAAACGCATGTCTCGGGAGTACAGGGCAGCTGTCCACTGGCAGGTGTGGCTGGGCTGGATGGCTCTGGCTAGCTGCTCCAGGGTCCTTTGGTGGTGAGGGTAGAACTTATGGGCCAAGGTCAGGTGCAGCTGCTTGGTGCAGGGCTTGACGGTGCAGTCTGTGGAGTCAAGGAAATGCAGGATGCTGAGTATCTCACCCTGAAGGTCAAGTGGACATAGGCTGCTAGGTCCCCGTTCTGAATGTCAGGTGAGAATAGGGGTGCTGAAAGGTGTCCCTGAATGTCAGTCCTGCCTGCCTGGCACAGACAGAAACCCTATCTGGTCATGCCTGGGTTCTACCATGCCTGCTCCTCAGTGCTGGCGTTTTCTCGACAAGGCAAGGACTGGGCTCTCCCTGTTAGGAAGGATGTGGTTGGATGCTTGCAGAGTTTTTGAAGAAAAACAAAAGGCAGGCACAGAGATGTGGCTCAGGTCTTCAAAGCTCTTAGTCTGCATGCTAGTTTAAAGGACAGAAATGTAGTGAACGACTCCTTCATTCTCTGGTGCACACATGACAGGGCCTAGACTCCAGGACTAGGTTTTGTTTCGGTTTTAGTTAGAGACAGCATCTTGTGTGTCCTAGACTGCACTGAACTTGTTATGTAGCTGAGGATGACCCTGAACTTCTGATCCTCCTGCCTCTACCTCCTGAGTGCCAGGATCATAAGTGTATACTCCTGTACATGGTTTGTGTGTTGCCAGGGATTGAACCTAGGCAAACGCTCTACCCTCTGAGCTACATCCTCACCCCAGACCAATGCCTTTTGCTTGAAGCAGAGTCTCAGGAAGACAATTCCTTGAGCAATGGCCTGTAAAACCTGCAGCATGTCTAACGTTCATTTGCCTTTCCTCACTGGTAGCCCTGGTAGTGCCAAGGCCCACCCAGTCTTTGGGATGGCCTCTAACCTTGAGAACCCCTTGGTTCCTGGTTGGCCTGTGAGTCTTTCAGGTTGATAAAGAACAGAGAGTGGCGTTCCAGGGACAGCCAGGTCTGGTGTCAGCTGGATCACAAAGCATTTCAGACTCGGAGGAGGCAGTCCGGTGTCTTCATAGGAATGGCACAGACTTGGCTGTGGAGAGACCTGACCTCAAGGCTCCTTTGTCCTCATCGCCACAGGGGCCTTGACTGACAGTCATGCTCTGACTTGGTTTCCTTTTTGATGGCCAGGACTTGAGGGCAAAGATAGCTGGTTCCAGACTCTGGAGTCCACGGAGGACTTTCAATGCCCTAAAGCTGCTTGCACCTCTCTGTGCAGGCCATGAAGCAAACAGGACTTGTCATCCCCCAATGAAAGTTCTGGAAGGTGCGGGCACCATGACACTAGGTTCACCACAGCATTCTCCACACAGAGGACCTTTAGCACCAGCTAGACCCTGGCTAGGTCCCTGAACCCCAAGCTTCTGGGAAAGCAGCCCGTGAAGGTGGCATGAAGGTGTGTGTCGGTGATGGGAAATTCCTTTTGTGACCCTTTTCAGCAGTTGGGGAGAGTGGGTTCCCCTTGTGAGTCAGCACAGCTTGGAAAAGATCTGGTCTGGCTTCCCCGGAGACCCAGGGGTGAGTCATGCTGACTTCTTAATAGGCTTTTGTTTTTCCTCTGTTGCCCTGTGTACCTGGGTTCAGTTTCACCGAGAGGGCTGGTATGGGCAGGAAGGGACTCAGGACTCAGCTGTCATCCCAGGGGAGTCTCCTAGCCTCTCTCTCCGGTCAGACTGAGGCATAACCTAGGAAGATAGGAAGAGCCTGCTCCGGGTCAGAGATGGATAGAGCTCAGGGCCACCTCTCCCAGGAAGTGAGGCTTATTATCAACACAGAACCCTGGTCATGTTCAACGAGGCAGAATGTTCAGTTCCAGGCCAATAGGATGGGGGAGCATGGCACTCACTTCCTGCTGCAACAGGACATCAAAACTGGGTGGCGTAAACAACAGTTCATTGTCTTAGAAATCTGGAGGCCGGAAGTTCAAAATCCAGGTGTGGACAGGGCTACATTCCTTCTGAAGGCTCTGGGGGTGGGTCCTTTGGTGTCACCCAGCTCCTAGTGGCCCCAGGCATCCCTTGGCTATGGCTCTATCCCACCCATCTCTGTCTCTGTGGTCAAATGGCCTCGTTGTTATCACCATGTGTCCTTTTCAGGACACCAGTTATTGATTTAGGGTCACTTTACCCCAGTGTGACCTCATCTTAACTAATTGCATCTTTAAAGAGCCCGCTGTTAAATAAGGTCCCATTCTGAGGTTCCTGGTGGGAGGGGACCTTGTATAAACTAGTACAGGGATGCTGGATAGGGATCCTGGATAGGGATGCTGGATAGGGATTCCTGCTGGGCAGTGTAGTTTCCTCATCATTCTTCCCTCCCTCCCTTTCCTTTCTTCCTTTCTTCCTTTCTTCCTTTCTTCCTTTCTTCCTTTCTTCCTTCCTTCCTTCCTTCCTTCCTTCCTTCCTTCCTTCCTTCCTTCCTTCCTTCCTTCCTTCCTTCCTTCCTTCCTTCCTTCCTCCCTCCCCCTCTCTCTCTCTCTCTCTCTATCTCTCTCTCTCTCTCTCTCTCTCTGAGACAGGGTCTCATGTAATAAAGGTGTGACTCACACTTGTTATGTAGTGAAGGATGTCCTTGAACTTCTGATCCTCTTTGCCTCCCCTTTCTGGATTACAGGTATATGGATCTTATACCTGGGATACATAGCACTGAGGATTGAACCTCATGTCCAGGCCAGCACTCTTCCCAACTGATATATACCCCTGGAACTTCCTTCCCCCTTTTAAGGTGAGGCCTATAAGACCAATCGAGGGGTATAGAGATGGGTGTCTGCCTGAGGGCGGTGGCTGGTGTGCCGTTTCTGGACAAGAACCAAACTAGCCTCTGGAGGTTGGACATTAAAGAGCCATCACCACAGACAGGAGCTAGTCCACCAAAGCCTTAGGTATGACTCTCCTGGGACCCAAAGGGTACGTGTGTCTGCCCACAGCCAAGGTGCCCTACCTGCCAAGACTGATGCCTCCGTGGCAAACGCCATGGCGAATTCTCTGATGACATCAGCAGGGCTGTCGTTGATGAAGAAGCCGAGGTAGCTGATAGAAGAATGGAGAACAAGAGGAACCAGGGTAGGGAAGGAGCTCAGGATCCTGTCCCCTGCACGCCTCAGAGCCTCATACAAACACTCCACCTTATGGTCTTCACACTAAGGGAAGAGAAGCAGAGAACGTGTATACTCAGTGTTCGCTGAATTAATTCACCTGTTGAGAATCAAGGCTTAGTCACTATGGCCGGTTCTCCATCCAAGGCACTGGGATACTCCCTATGTAGCCCCTGCAGTTATGGAGTAAAGGGTCACCACCCCCATATTTTCTGCTTGGTTATTTGAGGCATCTTGGGTAAGAGTCTCTCTGGAATATAATCTCCTTTATGTGCCTAGGTTGGAACTCCCCTGTCACTGTCCCCTGTCACCTCCCCGGTCACTCCTCTTTCCTTCTGTGCTCCTTGCTTGTCTCAGTGTGCGTATGTTAGCTTCTGGAAGTCTCCAGTCGACTCAGAGGAAGCTCACGGTGTCCCATGGGCTCCCAGCTCAGAAAGCAACGGTTGAGTTCTGTCCCCAGAGATCTCTCAGTCTCAGGCACACAGAGGTGCTTTGTGGATGCTTGGGAGGTGTTGTTTCCCAGGAGACAGTTTCTGGAAGCTTCTTCTTGCACATTATGCCCTATGTTCCTCTAGCACCATGGAGTGGCAGGAGAAGGCTCTGCCCGCTGTCCCAAGATCAGGCGGGTCCTTCTTTGCTCATCAGACAGAGATAAAGAAGAAATGGCTTTGGGTCCGCCTCCCTGTACTCAGACCTTCTCTTTGTCAGTTAAGTGTGCATCCTCTTGTCTTGTCATTGGTGCCTGGGGAGGCTGCTGACTTGACCTTTTTTTTTTTTTTTTCCCTCAGAGGGCCAGGCCCTGACATAGGGAAGACCCTGGTTATGTCCAACCCAAATCAGTACTCTTCAATACTTCAATATTGTCATCACACAGGGGGCTCTTGCTTTGTTCAGGACTTCACTAATCTCTGGGTGGCTAAGGACCAGGGCAGCATCTGCCTTCCTAGGGGCATATCACCCTCATAGCACCCGAATGCGCCCCTAGAGATACTGACAGAAAGACACAGAAAGCTGAGGTTGTACTCTCCTCCTGCCTGGGGAGCCGAAGACTAAAATGAATTGGGTCCTGAAGGATGAATTGAAGTTGGCCAGAGGAAGGAAAAGATCCCCACCAAGGAGCCAGCTCATGCTAGTGTCTTAATTAAAATAAATCAGTTGTGTTCTGTTGCCGCCTAGTTACTAGAGACAATTGGCATCAGCTGCCCTGGTGAGCACTGAAGGCCTCTGGGGTGAACTCACCGTGAAAAAGTCACAGAGTGTCACGTGCGGGAAGACCTCATGAGCTCTGTTCTTCGCACACTGGCGCTTGCTCTCCCTCCAGAACTCTTGCAGTTTTTCCAGCAAGGGCCCTGTGGGGCAGAGGAACAGAGCGTACTCCTGGGGGATGGGGTCATCCAGAGAAGGGTCACTGCAGTGGCCATGCAGCCTGCAACAGAAAACACCATCATATCAATTGGAGCTGTCCCCATCGAGGACATGCGACAGCAGGGACACCAGCTCAAAGTTAGGGGCATGCTGCTCTCACACAAATACACTGGTGCTGTGGCCATCCCTTAAAGATGGTGTCCAGTTGTGGAGCTGTGTGGCTCCAGGCTAGACCAATGCATACCTGTTCTCAGCCCCATTATAATCTGCCAACGCAACCAAGACAGAGGGGCTCAGACCCCAGTCTTCGGGAGAGTCCTGGTCTAGGTACCTTTGTGGTGTAGAAACATGGAAAATTTTTCACATTTTAACTTCACCACAGACTTCCAGTTAAATGGAAAAATTGAAACCACAGAAGACTGGACAAAATTTAGGTGAATACTGCTGTTTTCTTTTGACTCAAGAAATATTTATTTAATTATTTATATTTAAAAAGCCTTTATTTATTTATTTATTTATTTATTTATTTATTTATTTATTGAGGCAGATCTGTCCACACACCAGGGGGGCCTGGTGGTGAGTCTGCTCCTCTGGGCTTCCTCCCTGCTGGGGTTACAGGTGTGAGCCACCACACCTGGCTAAGAAAATCACTCTAAAGACAAGAAAACTGGATGCACAGCACCAAATAGAAGTTCATCACAAAACAGGTAAAACCGGAAAAGACACAATTTCTCTTTATTGGTCACGTTAACGCAGGCGTCTATTTCAAAGGTTCAAGGCTACTTTCCACGTGTCTGAAGTGCAGCAAGACCACAGGCTACAGCTCTGCAGCCATTGCTTAGCCGGCACATGCAGAGGAAAACACTCAGTGTCTTCGTAATCCTGCCCAAAGACATTTGTTCGTCCCCCGGGGAAGAGCAAGAAGCACAGGCCAAAATTCACATGGGAAAATCCCTGTAAGGCAATAGCTGGCCTGTAATAAGCTTTCTTAGTACACGCTCATTGAGATCACAGCTTTGGAGAATTCCCCGTGACGGACTCTTGCCTGGGATGTCACATTAGGAAGTGTGGTGCTGTCACTAGGCTGACACCTTGTGTGTAAACCAATTCCCTTGATGGTGATGTTGAAAGGGGAGGGGCCTGCACACCTCTTGGCTCCCTTGGTGCCTCTTTCCTGAGTTCACCCCTATGGTGTATTTACAGCAGGTCCATCAAACACGTGTGTGCTTGTATCGATCATGAGCTCTTTCGTGTGGAGAGCAGACATCTAGGTACATTGCCAGTGTGAGGCTTGCCAATCTGCCTCACGACCATCTTACACATATGGAACATTGCTTCCAGCTATTTCCAAACCCAGGGACGTTTTATTTATTTATTTATTTATTTATTTATTTATTTATTTATTTATTTATTTATTTATTTATTTATTTATGTCGGAGCTGAGGACCGAACCCAGGGCCTTGCACTTGCTAGGCAAGCTCTCTACCACTGAGCTAAATCCCCAACCCCTCCAGGGACGTTTTAATTGCTTTCCCTTTTCCAAAGCTTCTAGCATGGTGATCAAGGTCTCCGTGTGTATCTGATCTTTTAAGATCTCTGCACAGAGGTGGAACTATGTGGAGTTAGGTGGTCAACTTCCCACGTTCCCAGTGCGGAGGGACACTGCACATTGCCTCCCACAGACATGAGCGGCTCCCAACTCCTCCCCCTCCCAACAGCATCAAGGGTACTTTTTGATTTAATGGTGTAATCTGTGCTTCCTTAGCTCCTGTAGGATGTCAGGACTACTCTCAGATAAGTGCAGGGGACCTGGCTTCATTCCTCTTCTTTGGTGAGTCTCATTGACTAGTCTGTTACTGGCAGGTGACATCCAGGCCCCTCCCAGCACTGAGCTGGGCTTATAGTGTAGAGTTTGAATCTGGAGGCTGGCTTTGAAGTCATATTGCTGGGACACTGGGCATTGCCCACATCTTGTAGAGACCCTGCTTGTCTACCCTCAGTCTGCAGTCAGAATGCTAGGACTCTGGGCATTCCCCTATCCAGGGGAGGCCCTGAATGTGTGCCCTCTGCCTGTGTGCCCTCTGCTTACACGCCCTCTGCCTGTGAGTCCTGCCTGCTCACCCTCTGCCTGTACACCCTCTGCTTGTGCACACTTGGCCTGTGGTCTTATAGAAAGAGGTTCTCCTAGAACACAGAACCCCAAGATCCATTCACAGGCTTCTACCCAGTGCTGGAAGAATTTTTGTTTTGTTTTGGTAAGGCTGGGAATGGAGCCTGGGACAGTAAATATTGGTTGTTCATTTGCTCGACTCTAGAATCAATCCTAAAGACAAAGTGCCGGGCTCGTCCATGAGGGAACTTCTAGGCTGGGTCCACTGAGGAAGGAAGACTCAACCTGAATGAGTGGCACCATCCCATGGACAGGGGTACGAGGCTGAGTAAAATGGAGAGAGTGAGCTGAGCACCAGCGGGGTGTGTGTGTGTGTGTGTGTGTGTGTGTGTGTGTGTGTGTTACCCGAGTGTGCTTCATGCATTCATTTCTCTCAGCTTTCTCACTGTGGATACGAAGAGACATGCTGCCTCACCCTCCCGCTGCATGGCTTTCCCGCCATGACGGAGTGCACACCCAAACACTCCCAGATAAGCCTTTCTTCTTTAAGTCGCTCTTGTCAGGCATTTGATCTCAGCAACAGGAAAGGAAACGAACGCAGAACCCAGGTCCCCATGCACGCTCTTGCTCAGCAAGCCCTCAGCACGGAGCCAGCTGCAGCCAAGCCCAGGATCTGCTTTTTGCTGTTTGGTTTTCACTGTGGGGACTTCAGATAAGAGCAGGAGGGACTTCCCAGCTGGGTGGAAGGATGGCGTCAAGTTACACCAAGGCTGGGGAGGAGCTCCTAAGAATAAGGATCCCCACCCCCCAAAGGCAGGAGGCTGAGGTGATGGGCAGGTGGCTAAAGTGGGAGTTAAGGGGGGGGTCATCCTTCCCTAACCCCCTTCCAGGTATATCCCGAGATACCACGGGGATTCATGACTGTCTTTAAATTCTCCCATCTGCAGTGGCCTGAGAACGTGGTGAATTTATTTATTTATTTTTTTTGGTTCTTTCGAGACAAGGTTTCTCAGTGTGGTTTTAGTGCCTGTCCTGGATCTCGCTCTGTAGACCAGGCTGGCCTCAAACACACAGAGATCCACCTGGCTCTGCCTCCTGAGTGCTGGGATAAAAGACCTGCGCCACCACTGCCCGGTGAATTTTTTTTAAATTTATTTTTAATTACACTCATGATATTAATTACATTTGTGGTATTCATTGATTACATTCGAAGTATTCATTCAATAATTATATTTATGATATTCATTAATTACATTAATTGTATTGATTTATTACATTCATGATATTGTGTCCTGATACTACTGTCCATTTGTGGGGTTTTTCCATCACACAAAACAGAGATTCTGTACTTAGGAAATCATTGCTCTATATTACTTTCTTCCCTGTCTTGAGATAACGTCTAATCTTTCTGTCTCTATGAATTTGTATATTCTATATGCTTCATGTATATACAATTCTATAGTATTTGTCCTTTTTTTTTAATGTAAAAGCATTTTATGTACAACTGCAGGAGAAATAATACACAGATAGCCTGGACATAAAAACAAGTTATAATTTAAAAGTCCAAGGTTATTTTAAACAGTAAAATATTTTCTCTGTAGAAAATAGTAAAAATGATAACATTTCCCAATAAGCCCTTTTAAGCCAAATGATAGCTGAATTACACATATAAGTACTGATTAGATTCTGGGATACAGAAGAAACCTATCTTGATCTGTTCAGAAAGCTATGTTTTACTTAAGTTGCGCAAGTGAGATTCCTATTCATCTTCCCCTTCACTGTTTGATTTACGGCAGACATTTTTCTATAGGCTAATCCATAATCTAAAAAGATTTTAGCCTCCCCTCCTGAAAGTACGCTGGCTGGTGAATTTCATATCAACAAAAATGACACCTTCCTGCTTATTTAACGTATATCATAAATAAGAACGCTTTTTTTTGAGTCAAATTTGGATTATGCTTATGCACTAGGGGTGGAACCCAGCATGCTGGGCAGGATCCGTCTGGAGCCCTAAATCTGGCTTTTAAGTCAGAAAAATCTCTCAGTGTCTCAAGGAGGGTAATAGTACTTCCCTGGGCTCAGAGGGGGCTTGGGTGGGAATGGGTGTCATTTTTGCTACACTTCACAGACAACCCCCACCCCCGAGGGCCCACCCAGGGAACAGAGTCCGGGTGGCAGCCCCCCAACCCCCCTGAAGGCCTGCAGCTCCCATCCTACTCACCAGTCTGCAGCCTCCTCTGCCGTCTTCCTCCCTGTGGCTGCGAGCGCTTTGAGCCTGCGGATCGTGAACACAGGATGGTCAAGGCCCAGTTGTTTTTTCCCTTTGGAAGGGGTGGAGTCCTAGTAGTGAAGTGGCTGCTCACCCATGCTGTGTCCTACCAGGGCCAAGCTGCTGGACTTCCCAACAGGTACCCTTATGCCAAGGTCTCCATGCCATGAGCCCTACTCCAAGACCTGCCTAAGTAAGAGCTTGAAGACACGTAGGTATTTATTGTTTGAGCTAGCAGGGATTTTGAAGGCGAGCCCACCACACAGCTTGAGCAGCAAAACAGTGGCTCTGTGAGGCATTGGGGGCTGGCTCCTGTGCTAGGCTCCCCACAGGCTATTCTTTAGGCTCTTGCTGTTTTTTTTTTTTTTAATTTTATTTTATTTTAACTCTTTGGGGGGGGCCCGCTACCCAGTTCCCAAATAAATCACACATGGAGGCTTATTATTACTTATAAATGTCCAGCCTTAGCTTGGCTTGTTTCTTGCCAGCTTTCCTTAAATTATCCTGTCTACCTTCTACCTCTGGACTTTTCCTGTTCTCTTTTTCTGTATACCTTTCTTTCTTACTCCGTTGCTGGTTGGGTAGCTGGCCCCTGATGATCCTCCCCCTTCTCTGGATACTCCTTTTTCCTCCCAGATTTCTTCTTCTATTTATCCTCTCTGCGTGCCAGCCCTGCCTATTTCTCTCCCCTGCTTCACCATTGGCTGTTGAGCTCCTTATCAGGTGTTTTAGACAGGCACAGTAACAGAGCTTCACAGAGTTAAACAAATGCAACATAAACAAAAGTAACACACCTTAAAATAGTATTCCCCAACATTGGGCCTTCGTATTCTCATCTGCAGCTGGATGGTGAACGTGTGACTGATTGATGGCTTCCTGATGGATTGGGTTCTGTTCCCCATTTAGTGACAACAAAGCCCTCCTGATATTGGGAGAAGGGACTAGCTTCAATACCATGTCCTCCACAGTGGCCAGGGTTTTCTTTTATCTCATTGAAGGAGCGTTTGGCTCACTCCCTGAGCCCTGGGCTCCCAGAAGCACACTTACTTGTGTCTCCCTAGGAATAAGGACTACAGCTAAGAAATAGGTTTGCAATGGATGATGTGATCATGGTCAGCAGTATCTCTGCCCTCTCTGTGCGTGGGGACTTGGACAAGCCAGGTGGTGCCCAGTGGGGCCATCTCTGGAATGTCTCACCCATTCTCTTTTGTTACTGGACATTTTCCCTGGGCTAGTTAGAAACTTGAATGGTAGTTCTATCAGGGGGTCCTAGCCATAGAAGCTCATATCAGAGTCAGAGACCTTGAACCTCACCTTTGGAGTCACTGATCTGCAGGAGAGTTACATCTGCCTTCACTCTCCCCCAAACTCCACAAGTGGGCAGCTGGAGACCCACATGGCTTCCACTGTGCACATGTTTCAGGGGCTCTATGAGTCAGGGGGAAGAGCTGGTCTTTCAAGGGTCAAGACCATCCCATGTATAAACCGGAGGAAGGGGCCCTCTTTTGAGACACCATCTCTCACTATAAGGTGACCACTTTACCAGGAAGTCAGCAACATCTGCTTATCAAGTGGTGTGGCAGGTGGTGCAGAGGAGGGGTCTACCCGGGCAGGGGAGCCAGGCTGTAGGGCCTTGGCAGCTGCAAATACTCACGCGGTATGTGTGGGGAAGCCCATGGCTAGGAGGGGGTCCAGGAGCGAGGAGGTGTTACGGCCCTTGAGCTTGTTGGAGACCTTGGCATAGAGCTGCGTCTCCCCTGCAGCCATGTCTTCCTGCTTGCCCGGCAAGAGGCGCCTGCTCACTGCAAGGACCAGATAAAGTGAGAGCGGCGAGGGAGGCAGGCGGAGGCTGTGAAGAAAAACCTCAAGGCTTGTTTGATCTTTCTGACACAAGCGAATATCCTGTTTGCACAATGATTGGGCTTGAATTCTCCTGGTGGGTCCACAGCGGCGTCTTCCAAACCCACCTGCTTCCACAGCAGGGTCTGCCCCGAAGTTCATCACTGGGGTCTGCTGTGTACCTGGGAAGCGTTTGGGAGGAGGAATATCTGAGAAGCTGGAGGAAGCAGAAGTCTGGAACAGGCTTCTCTCGTGAGTTCCGCTGGGTACCCACCCCAAGCCACCCTGGACCTTAACCTCCATGTCTGCAGACAAGACCCTGAAATTCGCTCCTTGCACTGTCCCTGCTTGCTGTAAAATCTTAGAATTTTTTTTTTTTTTTTTAGTTTTTATTGACTTTTTTTTTTAAGTAAGAACTTTTAAAGTCCAATGCTATGTACGTAGCATGAGGAATTTCCATAAAGTAAGCACATTCCCCCTCTCCCCCAGGACCGATGAAACCATAATGTAAAACCTAGGGCATTTTCGTTTTACACCACTCTCTAAAGGGACAGTTGGCATCTGAGAGGGGCAGGAACATGGTGACAACTAGTGGATGTCAACCACAGCTGCCGCCAGCTGCCACAGTACCCAGGACAGTCTGTACAGCAAAGGGCGAACTTGTCCAGTGCAAGCAATGCAGGTTATGAAACCCTGTTCCAGAACTTTCCATTCCCTCGGAGGATCTGCCCCACCCTGCCTCTTCTTGTGGGTCCCCCCTCCCCCACAAATCTCCTCATGCTGGAACATGTGCCGTGTCGTGGCATGCTTCTTTTCTTTCTTTCTTTCTTTCTTTCTTTCTTTCTTTCTTTCTTTCTTTCTTTCTTTCTTTCTTTCTTTCTTTCTTTCTTTCTTTCTTTCTTTTGTGTCAGGAATTGAACTCAGGGTCCCAACCATGCTAGGTTCAACCCTTTGGCTCTTCATGTCCTGATTCTTTGCTTGAAATTATGTCTATGGGAGTTATCCATGCTCTTGCTTGCTCTGTAGTTCATTCACTGCCGTTGCTAAATAACATCCTACTAGACGGCATCTTTTTCCTCCATCGATTTCTTTGCTGATGTACATACAGGCAGAGGTGACAGTCTGCCTTCTGGTCAGCAGAGGATGGGAAGCCTGGCGTTTTCAGCCCTCTGGTCTGTGTACAGAAGCATCTCACTGCGGTTGCAATTTGCATTTCCCCGAAGGACTAGGACACCACTGCTGTGGCACAGGCTTACTGGCCTGGGATTAGCCTCTCTGGGGGAAGAGTCTGCTTGGATCTCCCTGCTTGTTTCCACCCTTGGGCTGCTGGTTTTTATTTAATTTAATTTTATTTTTTCAATCACTCTGTGGAAGCTCTGGTTGGCATCTTCTGCCCCCTGTTTGAGAAAACGTTGCTTATCCGCATCGGTGAACATGGCGTCTTCCTCTCTGTTCTAGAAAGTTTGCTGTTGCTGCCATTCCTGTTTAGCTCGGTGCCAGTCAGAAACCACTTTGTGTACGGTGTGAGGTCAGACTAAAGGTTCTTTATTTTCCCTTTGACAAGACCAGTACATGCCAGTGGATTGCCAGCTACGTGACTGACAGATGTCGTTTGCTTCTGGCTCTGTCGCGTTCTCTCGTCTGATTTATTCATTTTTTTGTTCATTCACTCTTTAGTTACGATGGTGTGGGAGTGCTCTGATTTTGTGTCTGTGAGATTGTTCTACATTCTCAGCTGCATGTGCACCGTGGAGGGTGCCGATGACTCACATACGTGTCAGTCACCTGTCAATAACCAGGCACTGTAATTTCCCGGGAAGAACTGCCGTTTCACTAACGGTGCCGGGGAACTGCACAGCATGTATGGAGTTCATTCAAAATGGAGGACGGGCTTAAACGTAAAATCTGAAACTTCATCTCTCCCCGCCCCCCCCCACAGGAAGCCTAAAAGAAAAATGCACGTTGTTTTAGGGTATAGAGCTTTCTGAGGGCCTAACAAGCACAATCCATGATCTTTTATTGTTTCACATTGGGCTTCATCAAAGTCGTAAACGTCTACTCTTTGAAAAGTGTCATAAAGGAAACGAGAGGAAAGGTAAGCCACAGAGTGGGAGAAAATAAATGTTCTCCGCCTACATACTTGGTCTGATACCCAGAATATACAGTGTATATGCAAAGTATGCATTCTTACAGCTGAGGAGAGAACCAATAAGCAAGTTTGAATTTGGGACAGCACCTAAATGACACCTGACGAAGAAGACTTGGGAGCAGTTGTGAAGGATGTCTAGCCTCACTCATAACTGAAGGATGTAAATAAAGAGCACAGCACATATCCACAGTACCAGCTAGATTTGGAGCTAAAGTCAAAAGGACCGACAAGGTCAAGCTTTAACGAGGTGAGGAAACGCTTGAAACACCCACGTTTTTAGTGAGATTATTATTTGTCTAACCACTTTGGAAAACATGTTGACACTATGCCTTATGAAGGTCAACCAACATACACTGACTCCGTGACCAATTCTGATCTGAGATTTTACCAGGGAAAAGTGAAAATGTGTGCCCCCACAAAAAACCGTCTTTAAACATCCACGGTGGCTTTATTCATCATAGTCCCAAAACGGAAATGATCCAAATAGTCCAAGTGAGACCCAACTGCTAACAGACACACAGAGTCATGACCTCATGGAGCGGTGATCACCCACAGGAAGAATCATTGCCCTGTTTCCGGCAGCATGAACGGAGGAGCTCATCGCACTGAGTGCCGGGGCCAGGCGCCATCACACTTGCTCTGTGGATTTATTTAGGTGCCATTTTAGACAGGATAAGATTGAGCTACAGTTTCAGAGAGCAGATCAGTGGTTGCCTGAGGTAGAGTGGGAGTGAGTTAAGGGCTGAAGGACCTGACTAAGTGATGTTTCTACAATCGACTTTTTTTTTTTTTAAGACTACCAAGCTGAGTATTTAGAAAGGGCACCTTTTGATGAAACTGATTTTAAGAAAAGAGAAATGAAAGGAATGCTAAAGACAACAAAAACTGATGCATTAATTTATTTATTTTTGCCAGAAACAATCTGTGAGGTTAGATTGAATCTGCATAGCATTTGAGAAGAATTGACCTTTTAATAGTATTACGTCTTCAATGCCAGTAATATGGTATAGCTCTCTACTTAATTTCTTGTAGTAGTGTTTTGTAATTTTCAGGTTTTTTCTTTCTTTCTTTTTTTTT
>CABHPQ010192185.1:0-19646 GCA_902168405.1 Peromyscus aztecus | reverse complement strand
GTCTTGATTTGTAACCTTTTATGGGCTCTTCCAGATGGACTTGGGCTAGAGCGATGGCTGGGCCACTAGAGGCTAGGCACACAACCAAAAGGGCATGGACTTTCCTCATGCACTCTCACACTGCAGACGCCAGTGGATTGAAATGCCGGTGCCTGTGGCTCCCATAACTGAAGAGTGACATACACTGGAGACACTCACAGCCCCTCTTAAACAAGCCTGTCACACAGGGCAGGAACAGCTGAAACACCCTGACTCAGGAAGTACTGGTTGCTTCCTTCTTCCTGAGGGCAAGGCGGGGACACCTGTGTAACCTGCGGCTCGTGATCAGACAGTAAAACCATTGTTATCTCTGAGTGACATCTGTGAACTTTACAGTCAGAGAGGAAGTCGAGTTTGTCCACTAGTCTTTCAATTAAAAATGCAAGCGAGAGGGCGGCGGGTGTGTTGGCGGTGAAGGGAGAGAGGGGAGTGTGTGACATTTTTGTTTTTCTCTTGGACTTAAGGGAGTCAGTTAGTGGTTAACTTGTGCCATAGAAATAGATGTTTCCATTCTCCTTTGTTCTTAGAAGGGGGTCACCCCAGTGTGTGGCATTTCAGAGACAAAGTCACCGCGTTAGTATCCTCGGGTTACTGTCACACAGACTGGGGCTTTGGTGACAGAACAGGTTTCATTTTCTCACTGCCCTGGAGAGTGGGAGGTCCAAGATCAAGGGGCTTGTGATTCATCTTGAGGATTCTGTCCTGGACTTGAAGATAAGATGGCATCTTCCTCCTGTGCCCTCAATGATCCTCCCTCTGAACAAAGTAAGACTGGATAAGGGATCATAGTAAGATCTTGTTTTACCTTTTAATTTAAAGGTCCTTTTCTTAAAAACAAAAAATCAAAACACCCACCCAGGCTTCAACATAGGAGTTTTGGGGAGGGAGACATCTCACCCCACAATGGTACTCTTGCTGTGTCGGCGTCCCCTGCCATCAGCTTTGTGGGATTCGATGTCTTCTGTGATGGAATCATCCTCGCGTGGTTGGAAGACGGCTTCAGCTCCTCCTGGGCTCTAACTTTCAGCAGTTGCCTCTCTGAGCTACAGCCAGGCTGTATACATGCACCCTGTGAAGATGCCTGAAACAGGTAGCTCAGGCATGTGCCCTCCCCTGCAGCCACCTTCCGGTAACACGTGATTTCTAAATAACAGGCGTGTGCCGGATCAGGCCTACTGGTCCTCAGAATCCTGATCCTGGAGCCACCAGCTTAAAGGCTGAAGAGGTTACATTGGTGCTAGTGGGTTGTAGGTAAATCACAATGTATTCACGCGGCAGCCACCTCCAGGGCTGGGGAGGTGTCTTCTGAGCAGGAAGGGGCCTCTTCCCGCGTGGTTTGCAGATCTTCCCCTGGGCGGTGGCATACCAGCAATTCTTCTCTGTGGCCTTGGGAGATAGATATCAAATGTCTAGACAGCAAGCTGTCTGCCCACTGGCCAGCTATCTGTGCACACAACTGTCTGACTACACATCCCCCTGCTTAACTCTTTCATGACACATTCAGATATGCTGGGGCCTCTCTTGAGTCAGGCTCTCACTGTGTAGCCCTGGCTGCCTTGGAACTCACAGAGGTCTGCCTGCCTCTGCTTCCTAAGTCCTGGGATTAAAGCTGAGCATCACCATGCCCCGATTTTAAAACTCTTTAAATGTTTAAAAGGATGTTTAGCACTGTGAGAAGCCATAGCCAACCTACTGCCACCTCCCAGCCTACAGTCACCCCTTAGTCAGCCGGGGGTGGGGGTGGGGGCTTGTTGCTATCCTGTGAGGAAGGGGTGATTCTGATAGGGGGGGGGGTCCCCGTCAGGTACGCCACAGCATTCAGCCAGAACTTGCTTTTTCTTGCAATTTTTGTGACTATACACTGGCTCCTAACCGAACGCGGCCTCTCGGGAAGGTCAGGTCACAAGGTGGGACACTTAGGCAGGTGACTCACTGACAGGGAAGTGGAATGTTGCTAGCCACAGCTTGCTGCAGAGGCTCTGCGGTAGCTGCAGAATCCAGGCTTGTCCCTTGCCTGGTGGCTCCTCTGCCGGAGTGAGGTTTTCTGCCCTCCCTGGCTGTGGAGAGGAGGACAGGGGCCTACAGGCCACCCAAGCCCCAGCCTCCTGGACTCTGATGCCAACATCTCCTGTCTTAAGTTCTGCCAGCTGTTTCTAAAGCCGCTGACTGATCATGCGGGGTCTGCAGGAAACCAAAGTTTCTTTGATTTTGTGACATTGTTCATCCCTTCACCACCCAAGCTGGGAACTCAGCATTCACAGGAGGGTGTGTTCAGCTCTCTCTACAGGCCCTTGTGACTCAGTGGATCATGAGCCGACAGTTGATATAAAGGCCTTGGAATCGTGGCTGAATTTGAGTTTGTAGGTATGCTCCTCAGCTCTTGTGAGTTAGCGTATGAGGCTAAGATGACATGGAATGACCCACTGCAGAACTGACTGAATCCATGCATTTAAAAGCTATTTTATATCAGTGTATATGACAGATTCCTAACTGCATATAAGAATTCATAGTTGGCTCAGTTGCCTAGCATACATGAAACCCGTGCGATGGCTCATGCCTGTAATGCCAGTACTCTGGAGCTGGAGGCAGGAGGATCAGAAGTTCAAGGTAATCCTTGGCTATATAGTGAGCAACATAGTGAGTCCCCGGGCAGCCTGGGTTACATGAGATCCTGCCTGGGTAGGGGTGGTGGGGGACCTACTCTGGTAACTGCATTTGGTGGTGGGGGGCCCAAGGACACAAATGCTGTCCCTGGCCTGTCAAGCAAACCCAAATGTAAGCTTAATTAATGGGAAGAAACAATAGCATAGGGCTCATCTGATCTCACTTAATATTTTCAGAAAAACCTCCACTTTTAAAAAGTAATAGTTTCTTGCAAAGTCTAGTTATTTTCCCCATGAGCTTCCACCAGCCACGGCTACACTTTAAAAAAAAAAAGGTTTTGTAAAAATGACCAAAAATCAATCATTTGCTTCAAATATTCAAAATATGTTGCTTCTTAATTTATTCTAAACAGAAGTTTTAGCTACCAGAGCTTTCCCTGCACTCTTTAGCTTCCAATAGGCACATAAATAAAACAGTACGGTTTCCACAGCTTTGCAAGCTGCAGGCCAGCTTTGATAAGAAGAGATACAGGAAAAAGCTTCCTGGATATAGGGAGGCTAGAAAATCTGTCCACAGATAATGTCCAGCAAGCATGCATAACACACACGTACAACATACTTGCGCACATGTAGACACACACACACAGTGAAAAAGCAAATAAGAAGCCATGGTTATTACTGACAGAGTGCATATGGAGTGTGAGGCGACAGCTGCTGCCCAAGGATGACCACAGGTTCTAGGCAGACATAGGAAGCTGAGACATGGTCCCTGTGTTGCAGACAAATGCTTAGCAACGTTGTTCATGGGGAACAGACCTGGTAAAGAATGAAGTTGGCTAAGTAGCTCAGGCTATCTCTAAGCGCAGTGTCAAAGCTGTCACCACGCTTCTCCTTTTTGCTCATAGTAAAATGGGAGAGGAGACAGATATGTTGAGGGAGGAACCAATAAATTCAAAAAGCGACACTACCCTAGTTCTGATCATTCTGAAAATCCTTAGCCTTGACAGATGGTGCTAAATGCTAAAATAAAGAAATCGGCCAACGGTGCCGGAAGAAACGAACCATCAGGACGATGCCAGCTTCCAGGAAGTACATTTCACCAACAACCACATGAGCTTAGGGAAGGATCACAGCCTTGTAGGACCCCAAGCAGAGGACCCAGTTAAATTTGTGTCATTTGGTTCTAGAACACTAGAAAATTGCTAACCCTCCTTAGAATGCTACGAGCCTCAGCTCTGACCTCTGTGTGCACTGTGTGATGTCCATAAGAAGGAAGTATTTCACAGTACTATCTCAGAAGAGCAACTGAAGCCATCTGATTTCCAGAGGGTTATCAGCAGAACCATAAATAGATCACATGTCTACTGTGTGTGCAGAGGGATAATGTGGCCAGTATGGGGACTGTTTTTCTAAGGACAGAACCATCTAGAAGCCCATCACCACCATGCCCACTGTTTCAGGTGGTAACTGGCACAGAGAGGGCAGTTCTCACCTGTGCTTAACCCAGGTGTCAGCCTCATTGGCTCGCTCTGTGTAGTTCTCTGGCAAGAAGCCTCGACAGCCAGTCCGATGTGAGATCCCGAGGGCCCAGCCCTCACTGGCTTCCTCCTGCTGAGTGGGGTCCACGAAGATGTAATCACCAGGCCTGAGCATTAGCTCATCTTCGTTCTGGGGTTTGTACTGGAACAGCGCCTTCAGGGTCTAGAAAGGAGGTGGTAGACCCATGTCTTAGTGAGGGTTTGGCTAGGAATCAGTTTCAGCAGGAAGCCAGATACCTTCTGGCTCCTCTGAGGGGTCTTATGCCTACAAGCCCCCATCATACCTTTGCCTAATGATACACAATGTGGAGCCAGTGTGTAACAGTGTGAAACAGTACCAAATACCAATACGTTTAATGTCTATCTTCCTTTCTTCTACCCATCCTTTTGGGTACCCATCCACCAACCCACTTGTCCATTCATTTATCTGCCCACCAACATGTTTGTTCATCCTTTCTTTCACCCGCCACCCATCCACCCATCCGTTCATCTGTCCATCCACTCACACACCCATTTTCCCACCCATTCACTCATCATCTATCCCTCCATCTACTTTTTTATTCATCTGTCTGTCCATTCATCTACCCACTCATTTTCCCATTCATCCATCTGTCTAGTCAGCCATCTGTCCATTTATCTACTCATCCATCCACCTGCCTACCCACCTCTCAACCCACCTATTCATTCATTCATTCATTCATTCATTCATTCATCCATCTGTCCATCCACTCATCTACCCACTCCTCCCCTCATCCATCCATCTACCCATCCATTCAGACATCTGTCTATCCACCTGTGCATTATTCCACCCATTTATCCATCTATCCACTTATGCATCCACCAACCCATCCATTCATCTGTCATCCACTTACCTACCCATTTTTGTCATCCATCCATCCATCCATCCATCCATCCATCCATCCATCCATCCACTTATTCAACTACCTACCCCCCACCTACCCATTTATCCACTCATCCATCATTTATCCATGTATCTGTTCCTCTTATAGGAAAGACCTCACAGTGTGACCAAATGTGTATATCCACCCTCCTTGGTGTGAAGCTATTCACAACTTCTCTTATGACAGGGAATTTGGTGACTCCTTCATACTTATTCCCTGTGTAACATACTTTCTTCCTCAACTAATCAGCTCTGAGGAAAGAAACCTTTGAATGAAGCCCACCAAAATCATTACACAGGGTGAATTAATAAGCAAACCACATATTAACACATCTTGACAGTGGGCTTTTCTAATACCACGGGAGAGCTTTCATTGTCTTTTGAAATGACTGTGCATGGCCAACTTAGCTATAAAGGAATGCTACGTCTAAACTGCACATGAGGAGAGGGATCTAGCAGAGGGGAGGCCCCTCTTCTCTTTGGGGAGAGTTGTAGAAGTGAGTGCTGACAGAGGAGCATTTATTTATTCACCTCCTACCGGCAACGAAGGGTGGGCTAGCCCACCAGGCAGTCCGGGTCCTCTCACCTGGTAGTGCACAAAACGCATGTCTCGGGAGTACAGGGCAGCTGTCCACTGGCAGGTGTGACTGGGCTGTATGGCTCTGGCTAGCTGCTCCAGGGTCCTTTGGTGGTGAGGGTAGAACTTATGGGCCAAGGTCAGGTGCAGCTGCTTGGTGCAGGGCTTGACGGTGCAGTCTGTGGAGTCAAGGAAATGCAGGATGCTGAGTATCTCACCCTGAAGGTCAAGTGGACATAGGCTGCTAGGTCCCCGTTCTGAATGTCAGGTGAGAA
This sequence comes from Peromyscus aztecus, assembly GCA_902168405.1. Taxonomy (NCBI): domain Eukaryota; kingdom Metazoa; phylum Chordata; class Mammalia; order Rodentia; family Cricetidae; genus Peromyscus; species Peromyscus aztecus. The sequence goes on along the minus strand of CABHPQ010192185.1, from coordinate 13,713 downwards.
TAGGGGTGCTGAAAGGTGTCCCTGAATGTCAGTCCTGCCTGCCTGGCACAGACAGAAACCCTATCTGGTCATGCCTGGGTTCTACCATGCCTGCTCCTCAGTGCTGGCGTTTTCTCGACAAGGACTGGGCTCTCCCTGTTAGGAAGGATGTGGTTGGATGCTTGCAGAGTTTTTGAAGAAAAACAAAAGGCAGGCACAGAGATGTGGCTCAGGTCTTCAAAGCTCTTAGTCTGCATGCTAGTTTAAAGGACAGAAATGTAGTGAACGACTCCTTCATTCTCTGGTGCACACATGACAGGGCCTAGACTCCAGGACTAGGTTTTGTTTCGGTTTTAGTTAGAGACAGCATCTTGTGTGTCCTAGACTGCACTGAACTTGTTATGTAGCTGAGGATGACCCTGAACTTCTGATCCTCCTGCCTCTACCTCCTGAGTGCCAGGATCATAAGTGTATACTCCTGTACATGGTTTGTGTGTTGCCAGGGATTGAACCTAGCAAACGCTCTACCCTCTGAGCTATATCCTCACCCCAGACCAATGCCTTTTGCTTGAAGCAGAGTCTCAGGAAGACAATTCCTTGAGCAATGGCCTGTAAAACCTGCAGCATGTCTAACGTTCATTTGCCTTTCCTCACTGGTAGCCCTGGTAGTGCCAAGGCCCAGTCTTTGGGATGGCCTCTAACCTTGAGAACCCCTTTGGTTCCTGGTTGGCCTGTGAGTCTTTCAGGTTGATAAAGAACAGAGAGTGGCGTTCCAGGGACAGCCAGGTCTGGTGTCAGCTGGATCACAAAGCATTTCAGACTCGGAGGAGGCAGTCTGGTGTCTTCATAGGAATGGCACAGACTTGGCTGTGGAGAGACCTGACCTCAAGGCTCCTTTGTCCTCGTCGCCACAGGGGCCTTGACTGACAGTCATGCTCTGACTTGGTTTCCTTTTTGATGGCCAGGACTTGAGGGCAAAGATAGCTGGTTCCAGACTCTGGAGTCCACGGAGGACTTTCAATGCCCTAAAGCTGCTTGCATCTCTCTGTGCAGGCCATGAAGCAAACAGGACTTGTCATCCCCCTAATGAAAGTTCTGGAAGGTGCGGGCACCATGACACTAGGCTCACCACAGCATTCTCCACACAGAGGACCTTTAGCACCAGCTAGACCCTGGCTAGGTCCCTGAACCCCAAGCTTCTGGGAAAGCAGCCCACGAAGGTGGCATGAAGGTGTGTGTCGGTGATGGGAAATTCCTTTTGTGACCCTTTTCAGCAGTTGGGGAGAGTGGGTTCCCCTTGTGAGTCAGCACAGCCTGGAAAAGATCTGGTCTGGCTTCCCCGGAGACCCAGGGGTGAGTCATGCTGACTTCTTAATAGGCTTTTGTTTTTCCTCTGTTGCCCTGTGTACCTGGGTTCAGTTTCACCGAGAGGGCTGGTATGGGTAGGAAGGGACTCAGGACTCAGCTGTCATCCCAGGGGAGTCTGCTAGCCTCTCTCTCCGGTCAGACTGAGGCATAACCTAGGAAGATAGGAAGAGCCTGCTCCGGGTCAGAGATGGATAGAGCTCAGGGCCACCTCTCCCAGGAAGTGAGGCTTATTATCAACACAGAACCCTGGTCATGTTCAACGAGGCAGAATGTTCAGTTCCAGGCCAATAGGATGGGGGAGCATGGCACTCACTTCCTGCTGCAACAGGACATCAAAACTGGGTGGCGTAAACAACAGTTTATTGTCTTAGAAATCTGGAGGCCGGAAGTTCAAAATCCAGGTGTGGACAGGGCTACATTCCTTCTGAAGGCTCTGGGGGTGGGTCCTTTGGTGTCACCCAGCTCCTAGTGGCCCCAGGCATCCCTTGGCTATGGCTCTATCCCACCCATCTCTGTCTCTGTGGTCAAATGGCCTCGTTGTTATCACCATGTGTCCTTTTCAGGACACCAGTTATTGATTTAGGGTCACTTTACCCCAGTGTGACCTCATCTTAACTAATTGCATCTTTAAAGAGCCGGCTGTTAAATAAGGTCCCATTCTGAGGTTCCTGGTGGGAGGGGACCTTGTATAAACTAGTACAGGGATGCTGGATAGGGATCCTGGATAGGGATGCTGGATAGGGATTCCTGCTGGGCAGTGTAGTTTCCTCATCATTCTTCCCTCCCTCCCTTTCCTTTCTTCCTTTCTTCCTTTCTTCCTTTCTTCCTTTCTTCCTTTCTTCCTTCCTTCCTTCCTTCCTTCCTTCCTTCCTTCCTTCCTTCCTTCCTTCCTTCCTTCCTTCCTTCCTTCCTTCCTTCCTTCCTCCCTCCCCCTCTCTCTCTCTCTCTCTCTATCTCTCTCTCTCTCTCTCTCTCTCTGAGACAGGGTCTCATGTAATAAAGGTGTGACTCACACTTGTTATGTAGTGAAGGATGTCCTTGAACTTCTGATCCTCTTTGCCTCCCCTTTCTGGATTACAGGTATATGGATCTTATGCCTGGGATACATAGCACTGAGGATTGAACCTCATGTCCAGGCCAGCACTCTTCCCAACTGATATATACCCCTGGAACTTCCTTCCCCCTTTTAAGGTGAGGCCTATAAGACCAATCGAGGGGCATAGAGATGGGTGTCTGCCTGAGGGCGGTGGCTGGTGTGCCGTTTCTGGACAAGAACCAAACTAGCCTCTGGAGGTTGGACATTAAAGAGCCATCACCACAGACAGGAGCTAGTCCACCAAAGCCTTAGGTATGGCTCTCCTGGGACCCAAAGGATACGGTGTGTCTGCCCACAGCCGAGGTGCCCTACCTGCCAAGACTGATGCCTCCGTGGCAAACGCCATGGCGAATTCTCTGATGACATCAGCAGGGCTGTCGTTGATGAAGAAGCCGAGGTAGCTGATAGAAGAATGGAGAACAAGAGGAACCAGGGTAGGGAAGGAGCTCAGGATCCTGTCCCCTGCACGCCTCAGAGCCTCATACAAACACTCCACCTTATGGTCTTCACACTAAGGGAAGAGAAGCAGAGAACGTGTATACTCGGTGTTCGCTGAATTAATTCACCTGTTGAGAATCAAGGCTTAGTCACTATGGCCGGTTCTCCATCCAAGGCACTGGGATACTCCCTATGTAGCCCCTGCAGTTATGGAGTAAAGGGTCACCACCCCCATATTTTCTGCTTGGTTATTTGAGGCATCTTGGGTAAGAGTCTCTCTGGAATATAATCTCCTTTATGTGCCTAGGTTGGAACTCCCCTGTCACTGTCCCCTGTCACCTCCCCGGTCACTCCTCTTTCCTTCTGTGCTCCTTGCTTGTCTCAGTGTGCGTATGTTAGCTTCTGGAAGTCTCCAGTCGACTCGGAGGAAGCTCACGGTGTCCCATGGGCTCCCAGCTCAGACCCCCAGAAAGCAACGGTTGAGTTCTGTCCCCAGAGATCTCTCAGTCTCAGGCACACAGAGGTGCTTTGTGGATGCTTGGGAGGTGTTGTTTCCCAGGAGACAGTTTCTGGAAGCTTCTTCTTGCACATTATGCCCTATGTTCCTCTAGCACCATGGAGTGGCAGGAGAAGGCTCTGCCCGCTGTCCCAAGATCAGGCGGGTCCTTCTTTAGCTCATCAGACAGAGATAAAGAAGAAATGGCTTTGGGTCCGCCTCCCTGTACTCAGACCTTCTCTTTGTCAGTAAGTGTGCATCCTCTTGTCTTGGCAATGGTGCCTGGGGAGGCTGCTGACTTGACCTTTTTTTTTTTTTTTTTTCCTCAGAGGGCCAGGCCCTGACATAGGGAAGACCCTGGTTATGTCCAACCCAAATCAGTACTCTTCAATACTTCAATATTGTCATCACACAGGGGGCTCTTGCTTTGTTCAGGACTTCACTAATCTCTGGGTGGCTAAGGACCAGGGCAGCATCTGCCTTCCTAGGGGCATATCACCCTCATAGCACCCGAATGCGCCCCTAGAGATACTGACAGAAAGACACAGAAAGCTGAGGTTGTACTCTCCTCCTGCCTGGGGAGCCGAAGACTAAAATGAATTGGGTCCTGAAGGATGAATTGAAGTTGGCCAGAGGAAGGAAAAGATCCCCACCAAGGAGCCAGCTCATGCTAGTGTCTTAATTAAAATAAATCAGTTGTGTTCTATTGCCGCCTAGTTACTAGAGACAATTGGCATCAGCTGCCCTGGTGAGCACTGAAGGCCTCTGGGGTGAACTCACCGTGAAAAAGTCACAGAGTGTCACGTGAGGGAAGACCTCATGAGCTCTGTTCTTCGCACACTGGCGCTTGCTCTCCCTCCAGAACTCTTGCAGTTTTTCCAGCAAGGGCCCTGTGGGGCAGAGGAACAGAGCGTACTCCTGGGGGATGGGGTCATCCAGAGAAGGGTCACTGCAGTGGCCATGCAGCCTGCAACAGAAAACACCATCATATCAATTGGAGCTGTCCCCATCGAGGACATGCGACAGCAGGGACACCAGCTCAAAGTTAGGGGCATGCTGCTCTCACACAAATACATTGGTGCTGTGGCCATCCCTTAAAGACGGTGTCCAGTTGTGGAGCTGTGTGGCTCCAGGCTAGACCAATGCATACCTGTTCTCAGCCCCATTATAATCTGCCAACGCAACCAAGACAGAGGGGCTCAGACCCCAGTCTTCGGGAGAGTCCTGGTCTAGGTACCTTTGTGGTGTAGAAACATGGAAAATTTTTCACATTTTAACTTCACCACAGACTTCCAGTTAAATGGAAAAATTGAAACCACAGAAGACTGGACAAAATTTAGGTGAATACTGCTGTTTTCTTTTGACTCAAGAAATATTTATTTAATTATTTATATTTAAAAAGCCTTTATTTATTTATTTATTTATTTATTTATTGAGGCAGATCTGTCCACACACCAGGGGGGCCTGGTGGTGAGTCTGCTCCTCTGGGCTTCCTCCCTGCTGGGGTTACAGGTGTGAGCCACCACACCTGGCTAAGAAAATCACTCTAAAGACAAGAAAACTGGATGCACAGCACCAAATAGAAGTTCATCACAAAACAGGTAAAACCGGAAAAGACACAATTTCTCTTTATTGGTCACGTTAACGCAGGCGTCTATTTCAAAGGTTCAAGGCTACTTTCCACGTGTCTGAAGTGCAGCAAGACCACAGGCTACAGCTCTGCAGCCATTGCTTAGCCGGCACATGCAGAGGAAAACACTCAGTGTCTTCGTAATCCTGCCCAAAGACATTTGTTCGTCCCCCGGGGAAGAGCAAGAAGCACAGGCCAAAATTCACATGGGAAAATCCCTGTAAGGCAATAGCTGGCCTGTAATTAGCTTGCTTAGCACACGCTCATGAGATCACAGCTTTGGAGAATTCCCCGTGACGGACTCTTGCCTGGGATGTCACATTAGGAAGTGTGGTGCTGTCACTAGGCTGACACCTTGTGTGTAAACCAATTCCCTTGATGGTGATGTTGAAAGGGGAGGGGCCTGCACACCTCTTGGCTCCCTTGGTGCCTCTTTCCTGAGTTCACCCCTATGGTGTATTTACAGCAGGTCCATCGAACACGTGTGTGCTTGTATCGATCATGAGCTCTTTCGTGTGGAGAGCAGACATCTAGGTACATTGCCAGTGTGAGGCTTCCCAAGGCTGCCTCACGACCATCTTACACATATGGAACATTGCTTCCAGCTATTTCCAAACCCAGGGACGTTTTATTTATTTATTTATTTATTTATTTATTTATTTATTTATTTATTTATTTATTTATTTATTTATTTATGTCGGAGCTGAGGACCGAACCCAGGGCCTTGCACTTGCTAGGCAAGCTCTCTACCACTGAGCTAAATCCCCAACCCCTCCAGGGACGTTTTAATTGCTTTCCCTTTTCCAAAGCTTCTAGCATGGTGATCAAGGTCTCCGTGTGTATCTGATCTTTTAAGATCTCTGCACAGAGGTGGAACTATGTGGAGTTAGGTGGTCAACTTCCCACGTTCCCAGTGCGGAGGGACACTGCACACTGCCTCCCACAGACATGAGCGGCTCCCACCTCCTCCCCCTCCCAACAGCATCAAAGGTACTTTTTTTGATTTAATGGTGTAATCTGTGCTTCCTTAGCTCCTGTAGGATGTCAGGACTACTCTCAGATAAGCGCAGGGGACCTGGCTTCATTCCTCTTCCTTGATGAGTCTCATTGGCTAGTCTGTTACTGGCAGGTGACATCCAGGCCCCTCCCAGCACTGAGCTGGGCTTATAGTGTAGAGTTTGAATCTGGAGGCTGGCTTTGAAGTCATATTGCTGGGACACTGGGCATTCCCCACATCTTGTAGAGACCCTGCTTGTCTACCCTCAGTCTGCAGTCACAATGCTAGGACTCTGGACATTCCCCTATCCAGTGGAGGCACTGAATGTGTGCCCTCTGCCTGTGTGCCCTCTGCTTACACGCCCTCTGCCTGTGAGTTCTGCCTGCGCACCCTCTGCCTGTACACGCTCCGCTTGTGCACACTTGGCCTGTGGTCTTATAGAAAGAGGTTCTCCTAGAACACAGAACCCCGAGATCCATTCACAGGCTTCTACCCAGTGCTGGAAGGATTTTTGTTTTGTTTTGGTAAGGCTGGGAATGGAGCCTGGGACGGTAAATATTGGTTGTTCATTTGCTCGACTCTAGAATCAATCCTAAAGACAAAGTGCCGGGCTCGTCCATGACGGAACTTCTAGGCTGGGTCCACTGAGGAAGGAAGACTCAACCTGAATGAGTGGCACCATCCCATGGACAGGGGTACGGGGCTGAGTAAAATGGAGAGAGTGAGCTGAGCACCAGCGGGGTGTGTGTGTGTGTGTGTGTGTGTGTGTGTGTGTGTTACCCGAGTGTGCTTCATGCATTCATTTCTCTCAGCTTTCTCACTGTGGATACGAAGAGACATGTTGCCTCACCCTCCCGCTGCATGGCTTTCCCGTCATGACGGAGTGCACACCCAAACACTCCCAGATAAGCCTTTCTTCTTTAAGTCGCTCTTGTCAGGCATTTGATCTCAGCAACAGGAAAGGAAAGGAAACGCAGAACCCAGGTCCCCATGCACGCTCTCGCTCAGCAAGCCCTCAGCACGGAGCCAGCTGCAGCCAAGCCCAGGATCTGCTTTTTGCTGTTTGGTTTTCACTGTGGGGACTTCAGATAAGAGCAGGAGGGACTTCCCAGCTGGGTGGAAGGATGGCGTCAAGTTACACCAAGGCTGGGGAGGAGCTCCTAAGAATAAGGATCCCCACCCCCCAAAGGCAGGAGGCTGAGGTGATGGGCAGGTGGCTAAAGTGGGAGTTAAGGGGGGGGTCATCCTTCCCTAACCCCCTTCCAGGTATATCCCGAGATACCACGGGGATTCATGACTGTCTTTAAATTCTCCCATCTGCAGTGGCCTGAGAACGTGGTGAATTTATTTATTTATTTTTTTTGGTTCTTTCGAGACAAGGTTTCTCAGTGTGGTTTTAGTGCCTGTCCTGGATCTCGCTCTGTAGACCAGGCTGGCCTCAAACACACAGAGATCCACCTGGCTCTGCCTCCTGAGTGCTGGGATAAAAGACCTGCGCCACCACTGCCCGGTGAATTTTTTTTAAATTTATTTTTAATTACACTCATGATATTAATTACATTTGTGGTATTCATTGATTACATTCGAAGTATTCATTCAATAATTATATTTATGATATTCATTAATTACATTAATTGTATTGATTTATTACATTCATGATATTGTGTCCTGATACTACTGTCCATTTGTGGGGTTTTTCCATCACACAAAACAGAGATTCTGTACTTAGGAAATCATTGCTCTATATTACTTTCTTCCCTGTCTTGAGATAACGTCTAATCTTTCTGTCTCTATGAATTTGTATATTCTATATGCTTCATGTATATACAATTCTATAGTATTTGTCCTTTTTTTTTAATGTAAAAGCATTTTATGTACAACTGCAGGAGAAATAATACACAGATAGCCTGGACATAAAAACAAGTTATAATTTAAAAGTCCAAGGTTATTTTAAACAGTAAAATATTTTCTCTGTAGAAAATAGTAAAAATGATAACATTTCCCAATAAGCCCTTTTAAGCCAAATGATAGCTGAATTACACATATAAGTACTGATTAGATTCTGGGATACAGAAGAAACCTATCTTGATCTGTTCAGAAAGCTATGTTTTACTTAAGTTGCGCAAGTGAGATTCCTATTCATCTTCCCCTTCACTGTTTGATTTACGGCAGACATTTTTCTATAGGCTAATTCATAATCTAAAAAGATTTTAGCCTCCCCTCCTGAAAGTACGCTGGCTGGTGAATTTCATATCAACAAAAATGACACCTTCCTGCTTATTTAACGTATATCATAAATAAGAACGCTTTTTTTTGAGTCAAATTTGGATTATGCTTATGCACTAGGGGTGGAACCCAGCATGCTGGGCAGGATCCGTCTGGAGCCCTAAATCTGGCTTTTAAGTCAGAAAAATCTCTCAGTGTCTCAAGGAGGGTAATAGTACTTCCCTGGGCTCAGAGGGGGCTTGGGTGGGAATGGGTGTCATTTTTGCTACACTTCACAGACAACCCCCACCCCCGAGGGCCCACCCAGGGAACAGAGTCCGGGTGGCAGCCCCCCAACCCCCCTGAAGGCCTGCAGCTCCCATCCTACTCACCAGTCTGCAGCCTCCTCTGCCGTCTTCCTCCCTGTGGCTGCGAGCGCTTTGAGCCTGCAGATCGTGAACACAGGATGGTCAAGGCCCAGTTGTTTTTTCCCTTTGGAAGGGGTGGAGTCCTAGTAGTGAAGTGGCTGCTCACCCATGCTGTGTCCTACCAGGGCCAAGCTGCTGGACTTCCCAACAGGTACCCTTATGCCAAGGTCTCCATGCCATGAGCCCTACTCCAAGACCTGCCTAAGTAAGAGCTTGAAGACACGTAGGTATTTATTGTTTGAGCTAGCAGGGATTTTGAAGGCGAGCCCACCACACAGCTTGAGCAGCAAAACAGTGGCTCTGTGAGGCATTGGGGGCTGGCTCCTGTGCTAGGCTCCCCACAGGCTATTCTTTAGGCTCTTGCTGTTTTTTTTTTTTTTAATTTTATTTTATTTTAACTCTTTGGGGGGGGCCCGCTACCCAGTTCCCAAATAAATCACACATGGAGGCTTATTATTACTTATAAATGTCCAGCCTTAGCTTGGCTTGTTTCTTGCCAGCTTTCCTTAACTTATCCTGTCTACCTTCTACCTCTGGACTTTTCCTGTTCTCTTTTTCTGTATACCTTTCTTTCTTACTCCGTTGCTGGTTGGGTAGCTGGCCCCTGATGATCCTCCCCCTTCTCTGGATACTCCTTTTTCCTCCCAGATTTCTTCTTCTATTTATCCTCTCTGCGTGCCAGCCCTGCCTATTTCTCTCCCCTGCTTCACCATTGGCTGTTGAGCTCCTTATCAGGTGTTTTAGACAGGCACAGTAACAGAGCTTCACAGAGTTAAACAAATGCAACATAAACAAAAGTAACACACCTTAAAATAGTATTCCCCAACATTAGGCCTTCGTATTCTCATCTGCAGCTGGATGGTGAACGTGTGACTGATTGATGGCTTCCTGATGGATTGGGTTCTGTTCCCCATTTAGTGACAACAAAGCCCTCCTGATATTGGGAGAAGGGACTAGCTTCAATACCATGTCCTCCACAGTGGCCAGGGTTTTCTTTTATCTCATTGAAGGAGCGTTTGGCTCACTCCCTGAGCCCTGGGCTCCCAGAAGCACACTTACTTGTGTCTCCCTAGGAATAAGGACTACAGCTAAGAAATAGGTTTGCAATGGATGATGTGATCATGGTCAGCAGTATCTCTGCCCTCTCTGTGCGTGGGGACTTGGACAAGCCAGGTGGTGCCCAGTGGGGCCATCTCTGGAATGTCTCACCCATTCTCTTTTGTTACTGGACATTTTCCCTGGGCTAGTTAGAAACTTGAATGGTAGTTCTATCAGGGGGTCCTAGCCATAGAAGCTCATATCAGAGTCAGAGACCTTGAACCTCACCTTTGGAGTCACTGATCTGCAGGAGAGTTACATCTGCCTTCACTCTCCCCCAAACTCCACAAGTGGGCAGCTGGAGACCCACATGGCTTCCACTGTGCACATGTTTCAGGGGCTCTATGAGTCAGGGGGAAGAGCTGGTCTTTCAAGGGTCAAGACCATCCCATGTATAAACCGGAGGAAGGGGCCCTCTTTTGAGACACCATCTCTCACTATAAGGTGACCACTTTACCAGGAAGTCAGCAACATCTGCTTATCAAGTGGTGTGGCAGGTGGTGCAGAGGAGGGGTCTACCCGGGCAGGGGAGCCAGGCTGTAGGGCCTTGGCAGCTGCAAATACTCACGCGGTATGTGTGGGGAAGCCCATGGCTAGGAGGGGGTCCAGGAGCGAGGAGGTGTTACGGCCCTTGAGCTTGTTGGAGACCTTGGCATAGAGCTGCATCTCCCCCGCAGCCATGTCTTCCTGCTTGCCGGGCAAGAGGCGCCTGCTCACTGCAAGGACCAGATAAAGTGAGAGCGGCGAAGGAGGCAGGCGGAGGCTGTGAAGAAAAACCTCAAGGCTTGTTTGATCTTTCTGACACAAGCGAATATCCTGTTTGCACAATGATTGGGCTTGAATTCTCCTGGTGGGTCCATAGCAGCGTCTTCCAAACCCACCTGCTTCCACAGCGGGGTCTGCCCTGAAGTTCATCACTGGGGTCTGCTGTGTACCTGGGAAGCGTTTGGGAGGAGGAATATCTGAGAAGCTGGAGGAAGCAGAAGTCTGGAACAGGCTTCTCTCGTGAGTTCCGCTGGGTACCCACCCCAAGCCACCCTGGACCTTAACCTCCATGTCTGCAGACAAGACCCTGAAATTCGCTCCTTGCACTGTCCCTGCTTGCTGTAAAATCTTAGAATTTTTTTTTTTTTTTTTAGTTTTTATTGACTTTTTTTTTTAAGTAAGAACTTTTAAAGTCCAATGCTATGTACGTAGCATGAGGAATTTCCATAAAGTAAGCACATTCCCCCTCTCCCCCAGGACCGATGAAACCATAATGTAAAACCTAGGGCATTTTCGTTTTACACCACTCTCTAAAGGGACAGTTGGCATCTGAGAGGGGCAGGAACATGGTGACAACTAGTGGATGTCAACCACAGCTGCCGCCAGCTGCCACAGTACCCAGGACAGTCTGTACAGCAAAGGGCGAACTTGTCCAGTGCAAGCAATGCAGGTTATGAAACCCTGTTCCAGAACTTTCCATTCCCTCGGAGGATCTGCCCCACCCTGCCTCTTCTTGTGGGTCCCCCCTCCCCCACAAATCTCCTCATGCTGGAACATGTGCCGTGTCGTGGCATGCTTCTTTTCTTTCTTTCTTTCTTTCTTTCTTTCTTTCTTTCTTTCTTTCTTTCTTTCTTTCTTTCTTTCTTTCTTTCTTTCTTTCTTTCTTTCTTTTGTGTCAGGAATTGAACTCAGGGTCCCAACCATGCTAGGTTCAACCCTTTGGCTCTTCATGTCCTGATTCTTTGCTTGAAATTATGTCTATGGGAGTTATCCATGCTCTTGCTTGCTCTGTAGTTCATTCACTGCCGTTGCTAAATAACATCCTACTAGACGGCATCTTTTTCCTCCATCGATTTCTTTGCTGATGTACATACAGGCAGAGGTGACAGTCTGCCTTCTGGTCAGCAGAGGATGGGAAGCCTGGCGTTTTCAGCCCTCTGGTCTGTGTACAGAAGCATCTCACTGCGGTTGCAATTTGCATTTCCCCGAAGGACTAGGACACCACTGCTGTGGCACAGGCTTACTGGCCTGGGATTAGCCTCTCTGGGGGAAGAGTCTGCTTGGATCTCCCTGCTTGTTTCCACCCTTGGGCTGCTGGTTTTTATTTAATTTAATTTTATTTTTTCAATCACTCTGTGGAAGCTCTGGTTGGCATCTTCTGCCCCCTGTTTGAGAAAACGTTGCTTATCCGCATCGGTGAACATGGCGTCTTCCTCTCTGTTCTAGAAAGTTTGCTGTTGCTGCCATTCCTGTTTAGCTCGGTGCCAGTCAGAAACCACTTTGTGTACGGTGTGAGGTCAGACTAAAGGTTCTTTATTTTCCCTTTGACAAGACCAGTACATGCCAGTGGATTGCCAGCTACGTGACTGACAGATGTCGTTTGCTTCTGGCTCTGTCGCGTTCTCTCGTCTGATTTATTCATTTTTTTGTTCATTCACTCTTTAGTTACGATGGTGTGGGAGTGCTCTGATTTTGTGTCTGTGAGATTGTTCTACATTCTCAGCTGCATGTGCACCGTGGAGGGTGCCGATGACTCACATACGTGTCAGTCACCTGTCAATAACCAGGCACTGTAATTTCCCGGGAAGAACTGCCGTTTCACTAATGGTGCCGGGGAACTGCACAGCATGTATGGAGTTCATTCAAAATGGAGGACGGGCTTAAACGTAAAATCTGAAACTTCATCTCTCCCCGCCCCCCCCACAGGAAGCCTAAAAGAAAAATGCACATTGTTTTAGGGTATAGAGCTTTCTGAGGGCCTAACAAGCACAATCCATGATCTTTTATTGTTTCACATTGGGCTTCATCAAAGTCGTAAACGTCTACTCTTTGAAAAGTGTCATAAAGGAAACGAGAGGAAAGGTAAGCCACAGAGTGGGAGAAAATAAATGTTCTCCGCCTACATACTTGGTCTGATACCCAGAATATACAGTGTATATGCAAAGTATGCATTCTTACAGCTGAGGAGAGAACCAATAAGCAAGTTTGAATTTGGGACAGCACCTAAATGACACCTGACGAAGAAGACTTGGGAGCAGTTGTGAAGGATGTCTAGCCTCACTCATAACTGAAGGATGTAAATAAAGAGCACAGCACATATCCACAGTACCAGCTAGATTTGGAGCTAAAGTCAAAAGGACCGACAAGGTCAAGCTTTAACGAGGTGAGGAAACGCTTGAAACACCCACGTTTTTAGTGAGATTATTATTTGTCTAACCACTTTGGAAAACATGTTGACACTATGCCTTATGAAGGTCAACCAACATACACTGACTCCGTGACCAATTCTGATCTGAGATTTTACCAGGGAAAAGTGAAAATGTGTGCCCCCACAAAAAACCGTCTTTAAACATCCACGGTGGCTTTATTCATCATAGTCCCAAAACGGAAATGATCCAAATAGTCCAAGTGAGACCCAACTGCTAACAGACACACAGAGTCATGACCTCATGGAGCGGTGATCACCCACAGGAAGAATCATTGCCCTGTTTCCGGCAGCATGAACGGAGGAGCTCATCGCACTGAGTGCCGGGGCCAGGCGCCATCACACTTGCTCTGTGGATTTATTTAGGTGCCATTTTAGACAGGATAAGATTGAGCTACAGTTTCAGAGAGCAGATCAGTGGTTGCCTGAGGTAGAGTGGGAGTGAGTTAAGGGCTGAAGGACCTGACTAAGTGATGTTTCTACAATCGACTTTTTTTTTTTTTAAGACTACCAAGCTGAGTATTTAGAAAGGGCACCTTTTGATGAAACTGATTTTAAGAAAAGAGAAATGAAAGGAATGCTAAAGACAACAAAAACTGATGCATTAATTTATTTATTTTTGCCAGAAACAATCTGTGAGGTTAGATTGAATCTGCATAGCATTTGAGAAGAATTGACCTTTTAATAGTATTACGTCTTCAATGCCAGTAATATGGTATAGCTCTCTACTTAATTTCTTGTAGTAGTGTTTTGTAATTTTCAGGTTTTTTCTTTCTTTCTTTTTTTTT